>CM024753.1:119604550-119869593 GCA_014218235.1 Colocasia esculenta | reverse complement strand
GGTGCCGTTTCATCATTCATGCCAAACAGTAAATGCTTTGGAATCCAGATTTGTTTAAATTTCTGTTTTAGTGGATTGTTCCAGCATTGTTTTTCATTGTGCCCAATCTTTTTACAGATCTTACATGATGATGGCTTATGAACAACAGTGGATTTGGATTCTTAGTTGCATGCATAGGCATCTTACCCTTTTGTTGCCTAGTGAGCTTAGCATTAGGAGCTTGCTGTTTTGCCTTGGGACATCCCTGTTTGGGGTTGGTAGCAAACTCCTTAAGCTTAGTTGGAACAAATTTGGTAGCCTTAGGTTCCTGGTTTTTGCCCTTGGTTTGATTTTTCCTTTTCCTTGAGGGATTTTGATTGCTAGAACTTGGGATAGGATCAGTGAAATTAGTCAGCAGATTTTTTCCTGTTTCCTTTGGCTTGGGATTTTGAAACCCAATCCCATGTCTAGCAACAAACACATTGGATCCTAAAATTGCATCTAGATTCTGTTTGCTCTTGACAAAACTAGATAGATCCTTTGTTTTGCCTTTCAATTCCTTTTCAGCTTTCTCCAATTTCTCTTTTAGATCAGTATGCTCATTGTTTAGAGTTTCAAGGAGGTTCATTAGATCATCTTTCTCTTTTTGAGCTTCTTGAAGCTTAATTTTCATGCTATCCATCTCTTCACTGTGTGTTTGTTCATCTATTTTCATCATGTCAATTACCTTATTTAGAGATTCAATTTCATCATTATTATCAGTTTCATGAACAAGGAAATTAACTTTCTTCTTGAGTGCTTTATTTTCTGATTTGAATTGACGGAATTTTTCAAAAAGGACAGTGTATGCTTCTTCCCATTCAGCAGTAGAAAAAGACTCAAAGGAAGTATTTACCTCAGAGGAGTCATCACTCCTTGCCATAAGACAGTGAATCTCGTCATCTCCTGAGGTAGCTTGACTTTTTTCATCTTCGTCTTCATCACTCCATGTAGCCAGCATTGCTTTGGCTTTCTTGAAGACGAACTTGTCCTTTTTCAGTTTCTTCTTGAGCTCGGGGCACTCTCCTCTCATGTGTCCCTGCTTCTTGCACTCATAGCACACAACATCAGATTTTTTATTGGAGGAATCAAACCTGTTGGTCCCTTTTTGGAAAGGTTTGGAATTTCCTGAACCTCTTCTCTTGAATTTTAAAAACTTTTTAAACTGTCTAGTGAGCATGGCCATTTCATCATTCTCACTATCAGTAGAGGTTTCAGACTCAGACCCTTCCTGTTGAGCATTCTTTTTGAAATCTGAAGATATTTTATTGGAAGCCTTCAAGGCAATTGACTTCCTTGGATTCTCTTCAGTTTCTTTTCTTTTTACATTTAGTTCATAGGTCATGAGAGATCCAATCAATTCATCCACTTTCATTGTTGAAAGATTCTTGGAATCCTCAATGACAGTGACTTTGGTGTTCCAAGAGGATGGAAGAGACCGAAGTATCTTCCTCACCAAATCACTTTCTGAGTATTCCTTCTTAAGACCTTTCAATCCATTTATAAGTACCATGAATCTAGCAAACATGTCAGAAATTGTCTCATCACGGTTCATCTTAAACATTTCATATTCTGAGACTAACATGCTTACCTTGGATTCTCTCACCTCAGACGTACCTTCATATATCAACTCGAGCTTGTCCCACATCTCCTTAGCTGAGGTGCATGTGGAGACTCTCGAGTATTCCTTTGGGTGGACCGCGCACTGCATCATGTTGAGGGCGCTCCAGTTGAGTGTCCCTTTTGCAATCTGGTCCTTGGTCCATGTATCTTCGTCTTGAGGCAATCCATATGGTCCTGTTCTGACTATCTTCCACAATTCATAATTTTGTGCTCGTAGAAACACCTGCATGCGGTTTTTCCAATATGGATAGTCAGTGCCATCAAAGAAGGGTGGCCTGGTCACAGAGTGTCCCTCGGCCATATACCCCTTGGTAGATTCCATTTGATCGTGAATCTCCTGATCGTTAGATCAAATAGATAAAGCAATAAATCGGAGAAACCACGCTCTGATACCAATTGAAGGGTTGCGGAATTCCCAATATGGTAATCTAGAAGGGGGGTTGAATAGATTACTGTCTCTTAAAAACTATTATCACGTTCTTTTTATTAAAGCACAGAGTATCAAGACAGTATCAATATCTAGACTATGTGTAGATGATGTAGAAACCTATCTAACGTGTGAATATGCAACGTGTCTATCAAACATCTATCGTAGAAATGATCAAACCACGGGACACGCAGATTTACGTGGTTCGGAGTACACAACAGTGTATCCTACATCCACGGCACACACACACACAGAGTAAACTGCTTATGAGCGAGTTCGGTGACTACAACTCACACACACACGTGTTTTCTGATGTGCACCCACGATCAGAACAACACACACACGTGATCTCAAGCACAAGAGACGCTTGAATCACACAACCACACACACGGTTGATGAGAATTATGAAACAGGAAGAGTTCAGAGTGTAGGAGTAAATCCTGATGTGGAACTCTTCTGAGAACGTCTGGATGGAGTTCAAACTTCGACTTGACTGCTTTGGATTGATGAGGAAGGTTGAATCCACGACGATCTATCTTCAGTACTGCAGGATCAATTGATCTTTCGGTCTCTGCACTGCAGACTTGAAGCAGAGCAGCAGCAACTCTTTTCTCTTGGACTTGGCTTTAGGGTTTTTGGTTGTGGCTGCTTCTATGCGAGATTCTCTTCAAAAGGATGCTTATATAGTTGTGTTTTCATGTGGAGAGTCGTGGGACTTGAAAACACAATCTTGGATATGAAGGAAGGTTTCCGTATTTGAAGATCCTCTGCGTCTGTCGACAGGTTCTGAGTATCTGTCGACAGATTGCAACAGATTTGCAATAGACAGACTTCAGGTTGCTCTGGTCTGTGGCATCTGTCGACAGGCGATATCCATCTGTCGACAGGCAGAGACAGTTTTACCAAAACACAGAACTCTGGCATTTCTGTCTGTGACATCTGTCGACAGGTCTCTCAGTACTTTTCTGTCTGATCACATCTGGCACATGTCGACATATGCCTTTGGGTCTGTCGACAGGTACATGTCTACACTGTGATTGTGATCATTTTCTCATGATTTGAGAAGGCTTGGTTATATGCATTTGTACCTACATGATAAAACATGTATAGTTAGGTATAATGAAGACGTAGATAACCAAATATTGTATCATGTTAATTGACATGTATGAAACCTCAATTCAACTCATTCATCATTAAAAACATTGTTGGACTTTCATTTATCACTTAGAATGTGAATTCACTTAGTTTCCAGAATATGAACCCAACATCCTCAGCCAATGGTTTTGTGAAGATGTCAGCTAGTTGTTCTCAGTGGGTATGAAGTCAGCTCTAAGGTCTTGTTGGCTACCTCATCTCTCATAAAATGGTGTCTAATATCTTGCTTTGTTCTAGAGTGTTGAATTGGGTTCTTTGAGAGATTGATTGCACTAGTGTTGTCACATGGATAGGTGTTCATCCAATGTCCAATGTTGTAGTCAGACATTTGACTTTTATCCACAAACACTTGAGCGCACAACTCCTACAGCAACATATTCTGCCTCACAGTGGAGAGTGCAACGAGTGTGCTTCTTGGATGCCCACGAAACCATGCAACCACCAAGAATTTGGCAATAGCCACTAGTGCTTTTCCTGTCAATTTTACATCAGCATAGTCAGCATCAGAAAAGAGATTAAGTTGAAGCTACTACCCGCTGGATACCAAAGACCCATATCAAGGTACCTGAGAGATATCGAAATATTCTCTTAACTGCAACCAAATGGCTTTCCTTGGACTAGATTGGTATCTAGCACAAAGGCAAACGCTGAATTGAATGTCGGTCTACTTGTAGTAAGATATAAAGAGAGCCAATCATACCTCAAAATTGCTTTGCATCTACCGGTTTACCTTTCTCATCACTTTCTAGTTTTATGCTTGTGCTCATTGGTGTTGAGGCAGGCTTGCCTTGTTCGAACTGAAATCTTTTCAATAGCTCTTTGACATACTTTTCTTGGTGATGAAGAATCCATCTTCATTTGTTTCACCTGCAGACAAGAAAGAATTGAAGCTCCCCCATTAAGCTCATCTCAAATTCACTGTGCATGTGTTTTGAAAACTCTTCACACAGTGATGGGTTAGTAGAGCCAAATATAATATCGTCCACATAAACTTGAACAACAATTATGTGATTGCAGACTCTCTTAGTGAAAAGAGTTTGGTCTACTTTACCTCGTGAGTAGTTTTTGCTTACCAAAAATGTCCTGAGCCGGTCGTACCAAGCTCGGGGTGCCTGTTTCAAACCATAAAGAGCTTTGTGCAATTTAAACACATGGTTAGATTTATCATGATCCTCAAATCCAGGTGGTTGAGAGACATAGACTTCCTCTTTGATGTAGCCATTCAAGAAGGCAGTCTTTACATCCTTTTGAAAAGGCTTGAACTTGTTTGAGCATGCATATGCTAACAAGATTCTAACTACTTCTAGCCTAGCTACAGGAGCAAAGGATTCTTCGAAGTCAACACCAAATTCCTGATTATATCCCTTTGCAACCAGTCTAGCCTTATTTCTCACCACTTTACCCTCTTCATTTAGTTTATTCCTAAAGACCCATCTTGTCCCTATGACAGAAATTTCAGGGGTTCTAGGAACTAGACTCCAGACATTATTTCTTTGAAATTGCCCAAGCTCCTCATGCATAGCATCAATCCATGAGTTTTCCTTTAGAGCTTCTTCAACATTTTTGGGTTCCACTTGAGAAACAAAAGCTAGATGATCCTGTTCAACTATTTCCCTGACTTGAGACCTAGTTTGAACTTTTTCATTTACATCTCCTATTATGTTCTCAAGTGGATGATCTTTAGAGTACCTGACATTTGTAATTGTTGAAGGTCCGGGTTGATCTTGCATTTGAGGAGGTTGTTCTGGAGGAGGGTGTGCTTGAGGAGTTTCAGCTTGAGGCTCCTCTTGTTGTGGATCTTCTTCAGATTCATCATTTTGATTTCTGAACAAAGTTGCATCATCCTCATCATTGTACCTGCGAAGATGTTCACTGTTAGTCTTGGAGACAATTTTGAGTTTGCTTTTGTTTTTATTTGAAGTTCCCCAAGTGTTGTTCCTTCAGCTTCATGTTCAAACCTGTAAGCATTCGAGATGTTAGGCTTTGATTGAGATTCATCAAAAACAACGTGTGGAGTTTCTTCCACCGTTCTAGTTTAAGATTAAATACCCTGTAAGCTCTAGAGTGTTCTGAATATCCAAGAAGAATACCTTGATCACTTTTGGCCTCAAATTTGTCTAGATCAGCTTTATCATTATTATGAATGAAGACTTTTGAGCCAAAAACTCTAAAGTACCCAATGCTGGGTTTCTTACCTTTCAGAAGTTCGTAGGGAGTTTTCTTTATGACAGGTCTTACCATGGCTCTATTGAGTATGTAGCATGAAGTGTTCACTGCTTCTGCCCAAAACGTCCTGGCAAGTTGACTTTCAACCAAAAGAGTGCGAGCCATTTCCACCAGAGTTCTGTTCTTTCTCTCCACTACTCCATTTTGTTCCGGAGTCCTTGGAGAGGAGAATAAATGTTCTATCCCGTGGTGCCTGCAGAAATCAGAAAAAGAATTGTTATCAAATTCTCCCCCGTGATCAGTGCGGATGGAACATATCTTGTTGACATTTCCATGCTCAATTTTATTGAAGAATTCCTCAAACAGGCTTATTGCTTCATTTTTGTGTGCGAGGAACTTAACCATGTGAACCTAGAGAAGTCGTCTACAATGACAAAACCAAAGCGTTTGCCATTGAGACTCAGTGTTCTTGTAGGTCCAAATAGGTCCATGTAACAATTCATAGGGTTTAGAAGTGCTTACCGGTGCTTTTGATTTGAAGGATTTCTTGTTTGTTTTCCCTGTGCACATGCATCACAAAAACTTTCATTTTTATTAAAGGAAATATCAGGGAGTCCACTTACCAACTTTAGCTTCATGATCTTGTGCAGGACATTGCAGCTTGCATGGCCAAGGCGCCAAGCCTACGATGCCACAGTGTGAGCTCATCCTGTTTGTTTGCTACAAGACATAAATATTCACTTTCTGGATCATCTAAGTCAACCATGTAGATGTTGTTCACCCTTTTTTCAGAAAATTTCAGATTTCCTGTATCCTTATCAATGATTTGACATGTGCTTGATTCAAAGATAACTTGATGACCTTTATCACACAATTGACTTATGCTAAGCAAATTATGATGAAGGCCATCCACCAATAGTACATTGTCAATTGAGTTGGAGACATACTTACCGACCTTACCTGAGCCGATGATCTGGCCTTTGTTGTTACCTCCAAAAATGACTTGACCTCCGTCTTTTTCAACCAACAAACAGAATTTTCTTTATCGCCCGTCATATGCCTCGAGCAGCCACTATCCAAGTACCATTGTTTGATTTGGGCTGCTAGGCATTCCTGCATATGTGGATCAGACAAGAGGTTTTGGTACCCAAATTACTTTGGGTCCCACTGTATCATTCATGCCAAACAGTAAATGCTTTAGAATCCAAATTTGTTTGAGTTTCAGTTATTTAGACTGTTCCAGCATTGTTTTCATTATGCCCGACCTTTTTACAGAAATTGCATGATGAAGGTTTTTCTCCAACAATGGGATTTTTGTTTTGAGGAACATGCATGGGCATTTTGCCTTTCTGTTGCCTGGTCAGCTCTCCTTTGGAAGCTGGTTTCCGGTCCTGTCGACAACCCTCTTTGGGGCTGTTGACAGGTTTTACAGTTTTGTTAGCAACAGATTTGGTTTTCTTGGGTTCCAGTTTCTTGCCTTTGGCTTGACTTTTTGTTTTCATTGATGGGATTTGTTTGCTTGTGCTTGGGTTGGAATCAACAAAAGATGTCAACAGAATTTTTACAATTACTTTTGGTTTAACAGGTTGATATCCAATCCCATGTTTTGCCACAAACACATTAGATCCCAAGATTGCATCAAGATTTGTTTACCCTTGACAAACCTAGTTAGATCTTCAGATTTTCCCTTAAGTTGCTCTTCAGCCTTTTCAACTTTTCTTTAACTTCAACAAGTTCATCTTGAAGAGTTTTAAGGGAATTGCTTAGATCATCTTTTTCTTTTTGAGCTTCTTGCAATTTCAGTTTCATGCCATCCATTTCCTCACTATGTGCTTGTTCATCAACTTTCATCATTTCAATTTCTTCATTCAAGGATGCAATTTGTTCATTATGGTTGGTGTCATGAACAAAGGAGTTGATTTTCTTTTTCAGTGCCTTATTTTCAGACTTAAACTCACAGAATTTTTGAATAAAACAGTATAAGCTTCTTCCCATTCATCAACAAATAAGTTTCAAAGGAAGAATTTACCTCATTGGTGTCGTCGCTTCTTGCCATTAGACACTGAACTTCATCATCTCCAGAGGTAGCTTGACTGTTCTCATCTTCATCTTCATCACTCCAAGTTGCCAACATTGCCTTGGCTTTCTTGAAGGTGAATTTCTCCTTTTTCAGTTTCTTCTTGAGCTCGGGGCACTCTCCTCTCATGTGTCCTTGCTTCTTGCACTCATAGCACACAATTTCAGATTTCTTGTTAGTCTCAAATTATTAGCAAAGTCTTTCTTTTGGAAAGGTTTAGAGTTACCTGACCCTCTCCTTTTGAATTTCAGGAACTTTTTGAATCGTCTAGTGAGCATGGCCATTTCATCATCCTCACTCTCACTAGATGATTCAAACTCCTCACTTTCCTGAGGTGCATCCTTTTTGGGACCTGAAGAACTTTTCTTGGAAGCCTTTAAAGCAATTAACTTTCTAGGATTTTCTTCAGTTTCCTTTCTTTTTCACATTTATTTCATAAGTCATTAGAGAGCCAATCAGTTCATCCAATTTCATTTTTGAGAGATCTTTAGAATCCTCAATGACAGTGGCTTTGGTGTTCCATGAGGATGGAAGAGACCGAAGTATCTTCCTCACCAAATCACTCTCTGAGTATTCCTTCTTTAGACCTTTCAGACCATTTATAATTAGCATGAATCTTGCAAACATGTCGGAGATAGTTTCATCATTGTTCATTTTAAACATTTCATATTCAGAAACTAACATGCTTGCTTGGATTCCCTTACCTCGGACGTACCTTCGTAGATCAATTCAAGTTTGTCCCACATCTCTTTTGCTGAGGTGCACGTGGAGACTCTTGAATATTCCTTTGGGTGGACCGTGCACTGCATCATGTTGAGGGCGCTCCAGTTGAGTGTCCCCTTTGCAATTGGTCCTTTGTCCAGGTATCTTCGTCCTCAGGAAGGGTGTATGGTCCTTTGCTGACGATCTTCCAAAGCTCGAAGTTTTGTGCTCTTAGGAATACCTGCATACGGTTTTTTCAGTATGAGTAGTCAGTGCCATCAAAGAAGGGTGGCCTGGTCACTGAGTGTCCCTCGGCCATGTACCCCTTGTTAGATTCCATGAGATCAAAGTTCTCCTGATGTAAGATCAATCAAGTATACAGTAAATCGGAGAAACCTTGCTCTGATACCAATTGAAAGGTTGCGGAATTCCCTATATGGTAATCTAGAAGGGGGGTTGAATAGATTACTGTCAATTAAAAAGTTCTTATCAGTTCTTTTCACGAAGACACAGACTGTGAAAACTGTAACAGAGTTTAAGCTAAACTTTGATGTGTGTAACTTGACAATGGATAGAGAAACAATCTATCAGACTGTGTAGAGACACTGTGCCTACCAAACATCTAACGTAGAAACGTTCAAACCATAGGACACAGAGTTTTACGTGGTTCGGAGTACACAACTTGTGTATCCTACGTCCACGGTCCACACACACACGTAGAAAAGACTGCTTATTAGCTAGTTCAATGACTACAACTCACACACACGAGTTGTCTAATGTGAAGCCACGATCAGAACAACACAGCCACGTGAATCAAGCACAAGGACTACTTGAGACACAATCACACACACATGGATTTTGTAAAAACTAAAACAGGGAAGAGTTCTGAGTTGAAACACAAATCCTGATTAAGAACTCTTCTGATAAAATTCTGGATGGACTTCAAGCTTCGTCTTGAGGGACACAACTTGATGGAGAGGCTTGAATCCACGACGATCAGACTTCAATACTGCTGGATCAATAGTTGGTTCAATCTCTGAACAGTAGGGAGAAGCAGAGCAGCAGCAACACCTCTTGTTCTTGAACTTTCTCTAAGGTTTTTGGTGGAGGCTGCTTCTGTACGAGATTACCTTCAAAAGATAGCTTATATAGTGGTGTCCATATATGGAGAGACGTGGTAGTTGGAACCACCATGTTTGGCAACTTAAAAACTTTCCAATCTGAAGGTTTCTTCGTCTGTCGACAGCACTGGGTGCTCTTGTCGATAGGTGTTGACAGGCAGAGGACTGGGAGTTCAGGAGACAGTTTCCTATCAGTGGCTATCGATAGGCGACACTGGTGCTGTCGACAGCACTCATGTCCTGAGGTATGGCTTTCTGGCCTGATTGTAGCTGTCGACAGGGGCCTTTCTGGCTGTCGACAGGGGCTGTATTTCTTGCTTTTCTTGATCATTTGAACCTTGTCTTGGTACATGTCTTGCATAGTATCTCACCTATATAAAAGAACTTAGTTAGGGAGATATAATGACATATAAATGATCAATTAACATGTTTGTTTCATTTGCATTCCAAGAGTTATTATCATCAAGTTTCATTACTTAACACTCACCAAATTTGTCCATGAAATGTTCATGCTCATCATCAAAATAAAGATGTGATTTGTTGGCTTAGCATTCTCATTAAGCATTCAACATATGAGAACTCAACAGAGTGACTTGTATGTGAGAATAAATTGTAATTTGAACATTGTGTTATTTATGGACTTGTGGAATTGTTATTATTTTGGACTATTGTAGTTTCTCTCTTTATGTTCTAGACTTGGTATTTGAATACGATGTTGATGGAAATAAAATTCTTCTTTCCGTTGCAAATTTTGTTGGCTATTAGTTGTCATTTGTGTATAACTCAATCTGATCCGATAATGTTGGATGTTTCCACTGTAGCGCCACCCTTGGAACCGATGTGAGTTGGTACAACTGTACCAGGTCTAAGGGGGGCATTATAGAGATTGGTATCATAGCCCTTCCAGGTTGAGTATATACACAAATGACTGGGAAGCTCCCTTGCCCATGTGAACTTGCTTGCATTATGCAAGATGTGGCTGTCAAGACCCAGAACATAAAGCCGAAATTATATATGTACCTCGGGAAGAAAACAAGGTGGCAGACTATCTTGCTAGTCACACATCCTCCTGTGCTCATCTTATCATGTGGAACTCTTGGGCTGATCTCCCCACTTTTGTAAAGGGTCCCTACCGCCTTGACAAGGAAAGGTGCCCTTCTATCAGGCTCTAGACCACTTTGTACCCCCCCCCCCTTCCCTTTCATCAAATATATATAAACATACCCTTAGCCGCCTAGTGAAGGTAGTGACCCTCTTGGTTTGACTATATTATTTATATATACATAAATGAATTATCAATAATGTATTCATATCCTTAAGTCTGCATAAAGAATTAGTCCAAGATTATTTAGAATAATATGTCATTATAATAAATGCTTGTTTTGCCGACTATGGCTACCCGTGGTCGTAGAGGAGTAGGCTCGGCCTGAGGAGATGAGCCATCTAGAGGTCCACAGGCTCCAGATCAGGCCGGTGTGCCATTACCGCCCCCACCACCACCTGTGGACTATGGAGCACTAATGCAAGGACTTGTGCATGCAATGCAGACCCAGGCACAGACGGCAGCTGCCTTGCAGGCGCAAGTGTAGGCCCAGGTTGGTACTTAGGAAGTAATTACCTGGATGTTGATTTGAAGAATCCATCTAAGGACTTCACTGGGAGTAGGCACAGGCACCTACTCATTAGGCAGGTATTGGAGGTGCATCGATGATGGAGCGGTTCAGGCGGATGACTCCACCTTTCTTTAAGGGGGAGAGCGATCCAATTATGCCAGAGAGTTGGTTGTGTGAGATGAAGAAGATCTTTCATGCTATACGATGTATGAAAGAGGAGCGGATGACCCTGGCTACTTATATGTTGCAAGTAATGAAGATTCTTGAAGTGTTGTGTGTACTTCCTTAGAATTATCTACCTTCTTTTGCAGGAGCATGCCGACGTGTGGTGGTCGTCAGTACTACGCACACAGTTCGAGGATGGAGCTGTTGAGGTTGCATGGACTTAGTTTGTTCACCTATTCAGAGCAAAGTATATTCCATAGCATGTGAAAGATCGCATGGAGCAGGAGTTCTTGACGTTGACCCAAGGATCGATGAGTGTGCTAGAGTATGAGGCTAGATTTGTAGAGCTGTTGAAGTACGCACCTCACATAGTAGCTGACCAGCGGAGGAAGGTGAAGAAATTTGTGGTGGGATTGAAGCCGTCCTTAAGGACTAGACTCATGGCCCTTGGACATCGTTCGATGGATGAGGCATTGTCAGCCGCATGCATGCAAGAAGAAGAGATGGAAGTGTATCTGGAAAAGAAGAGGGCTTCTTTAAAGAGGCCTGGATCAACATTTCAGCGACAGGACAAACGGAAGAAGACTACAGTGTTTTAGCTCAGGGTAGTGGTACCAGCAAGAGGGGCTACACCGGCTATGAGCAGTGGTATAATTGTAGAGAAGCCTTTATGTTCTCAGTGTGGGAAGCGTCACGGAGGAGACGTCTATTGGGTAACTTCTGGTAGATGCCTGAGGTGTGGTGACAAAAACCACAAGATCCGTGACTGTCTGAAGATGGCACAGCAGACTGCAGCAGCGGCACCAGAAGCGGCTAGACCAGCATAGAGAGCAGCAAAGAGACCAATGTTGTGTATGGAATGAATATCTAGAGGGGGGTGAATAGATATTGATCACTTAAAACATTAAGAACTCCTGACAGAAATTATAATATGAGAGAACTGTTGTGATCAAACCAGATGAAGCAATTTAGACAATGCACAAGCACACCACACAATGCAAGTGAAATTTTTAAGGTGGTTCTGCTCCAGTATGGAGATCTACATCCACCCCTCACTAAACCAAGTGAGGCTTCTCTAACAATCTGAATGTGTGAAACACTCACACAACTGTTGATTCACACCTTCTTACAACCTGCTGATTCACAACTTCTTATAGTCTGCTGATTCACAGCTTCAAGATTATATCAATCTCACAATCCTTACACACAATGTGTAGGATCAATCCGTCTACTCCAACTGGAGCAGACAACCAAGAAGTTTGGTGAATAGAAGAAATGGGAAAAATCAACCGAGAGAAATTTCTGAGAAAATGGGGAAATATTGCAAACACTCTACATGCAGCTTCACTGGAGTTAAGATCTGATCTGATTTCTCCTCGAACTCCTAATTGCATCTTCTTCAGGCTTGAGCTCATCAGATTCCTCTTCTGGTCGTAGCTTAAGGATCAATTGTCTCTGAATTTATTTGAATTCCGATGCTCAATTGATCAGCACCAAATCTTCATACGGAAGAAGATGAGATCTAGCATCCTTTCATCTTCATGAGTTGACTCCCCCCGAAGTCTGCTCTTCTCTCTGAACTCAAGCTCTCTGCTCTCTCTGCACTTTTTGCTCTCAGATGCTCTGCACTTTTTCTCTTTGTGTGTGTTACCTTCTGCAAAGGACGACGCACCCTTTTTTATCAGCATCATAAAATCTTTTTAGGTGGGCCCCTCAACAGAATCCCAAATAATTGGGAGGTACTTTTGCCGCCAAAATGTGTATCTTCCATAACCTTGTAAGGTGTACCGGAGTCCCAATCATTGGGCCCCAGGTCATGTGCTTGGAACTTATGCACCGACAGATACTTTTCATCACTGGAGTACAAGGGTCAGAGAGTCGACACACCTTGAGGATAGTGTCGAAGCACACATAGAACTTGACTTGGACCAGTGAAGATGCTTCAGTAGAGTTGACTTCATGCCTTCATGAGTCGACCTCATCCAATCGACTGTTGTTCTGACTGGCTGTCCATGAGTATGGAGTTGACCTTGTAGCATCTTAGTGTCAACCTTACATAATGGTAGAGTCGAACTAACCTTCATCTGGAGTCGACCTGCTAGACGGGTAGAGTTGACCTAGTAGCATTTTAGTGTCGACCTTACATAATGGTAGAGTCGACCTAACCTTCATCTATAGTCGACCTGGTAGACTAGTAGAGTCGACCTGATCCTCATCTGGAATCGACCTCAAGCAATTCTTTTCTCTAAGCGCTAACAGGAAACTTGACTAATGTCGACCTGATGCTCATCTGGAGTCGACCTCAAGCAATTCTTTTCCTTCAGTGCTAACCAGAAGATCAACTAGAGTCGACCTATCCTTCAACTAGAGTCGACCTTGTGTACCACTTTAGACTTTTGTACTACTAGAAGACCATCCAGTGTCGACCTAATCCTTGGGTAGTGTCGATACAAGTGCATCACAGAACTTCAGTATCTCATTCTCTGAGCCATGTGTGTTGATCTATGAAGCAACCAGAGTCAACAAACAAATGAGAACTCTTGACTTTATGAATTTTCTAGTGATACAAAAGACTTGTGTTAGATATTAATGACATTTTTGCTTGACCTATGACATCATCAAAACCAGGGACACAACAACCGAGGGGCCAGGCTTGGGTTTTTGCTTTAGTGACAGATGAGGTTGAGCTGGCTGAGCAGGTCACAAAAGGTACGGTTTTGATTATGGGTATGCATGCTCGTGTTTTATTTAATACTGGTGCTACACATAGTTTTATCTCCGAGACATTCGCAAAGGTCTTGATGAAGGAGTCTGATGTGGTCCCTAGGAACTTAGAAGTTCTGTTGTCAATTCACACCTCAGCAGGAACCATGTTGATTGGGCAGTGTTTTTCTTCCCTCCATGTGTGTATCGAGGAGCGAGACTTGCCAGGTAGTTTTTATTTGCTGAAGATGAAAGACTGCAATGCCATTTTGGGTTTAGACTGGCTCGAGGAGCATTACGCCCTTATGGATTTTACGAAGAAGATTATCATTTTTCGCATTCTGGGTGAGGACGAATTTTCACATCTGTTACCCAAGAATATGACGGGTAAGTTAGTGATCTCAGCTTTGAAGGCAACTCGGATGTTGATCAAAGGTTGTAGTGGTTATCTTGCCAGTGTTGTGATTTCTGCGGACTCGAAGAGGACACCTACTGTGGAAGATATTGAGGTCGTCCGGGACTTCAGTGATGCATTTCTCGAGGACTTGACCGGTTTGCCACCTGAGAGGGAAATGAGTTCAGTATTGAGTTGGTACTTCGTACTTCACCTATATCGATTGCTCCTTATCATATGACACCAGCAGAATTGGCGGAATTGAGGAAGCTACTTCAAGAATTGTTGGACAGGGGTTTTATTCGGCCAAGTGTACGTCACCTTGGGGAGTGTCTGTACTCTTTGTGAAGAAGAAAGACGGGTTGATGAGGCTACGCATTGACTACCATAAGTTGAATCAGGTGACTATTAAGAACAAGTATCCATTGCCGCATATTGATGATTTGTTTGACCAATTGCAAGGGGCTTCTGTGTTTTCTAAGATTGATCTAAGTTTTGGCTATCATCAACTCCGAATCAAGCTTGGGGATTCTTCTAAAATGTCTTTTAGGACAAGATATGGCCATTATGAATTTCTAGTCTTACCTTTCGGTTTGACGAATGCTCCAATTATTTTCATGGACCCGATGAACAGGGTTTTCGGCAGTACCTTGACTCTTTTGTTGTGGTTTTCATTGATGATGTGTTGATCTACCCGCCTGATGAGGAGTCTCATAGGAAGCATTTGAAGATTGTGCTTGAAGCCTTAAGAATGCACAAACTGTATACCAAATTCAGTAAGTGCAATTTTTGGATGGAGAGGTTCATTTCTTAGGGTATGTTATATTTGGAGATGGTGTTTCTGTAGATCTGGTAAAGGTGGAAGAAGTCCTAGATTGGGAACCGCCTAGATCATCTGCCGAGATTAGGAGCTTCCTTGGTTTGGCAGGTTATTATAGATGATTTATAGAGGAGCTTTCTTCTATTACGGCTACATTGACGAGGCTGACGAGGAAAGGAGTTAAGTTCAAGTGGACCGAAGCTTGTGAAAGAAGTTTCCAGGAGCTGAAGACTTAGCTGACTACAGCGCTAGTACTAGTGTTGCCCAATAGTGTGGATTCTTTCTCTATCAACACAGATTGTAACACCCCACTTAGACCCGGTCTAGTTATACCAACTCTCATCGAGTCCAAGGGACGTGCTACATGGGGAACACACCCCAACATATATCAAATGTAGGTTGATTCATTCACAAATAAATAATAATGCAGCGGAAATAAAGCACAATTCACCAACTTTAATAATCAAGTCCACAGTCCATCAAATTAAATCCACAATGCTAAATAATTCAATTACAATGTTCATAACATAAGCAAATCCTCACATACAATTATCACTCAAACACACAAACACAATCAATCCTCTCGCTCCGAATCCGATCCCACTACCAATGTCTCAGGATCCGTTGTCTCAACTGAAATGTTAAGCAAGTATGAGTCTACAATGAAGACTCAGCAAGCGACCCAAAAATGGATTACCAATCTAACATATACATAATGGTTTCAAAACATGTTATTGCATATAGAATTCAGCAACCATACTACTTGCAATATATACATTTATCATCCACATCTTAAGTCAAAAGTAAGTACAATTGCTACTAGATTAAAGCATGAGTTTAAGACATGATCTTAACTTCACAATATTTAACTTTGCTAAAAGATTTCAGATCTAATCATGATGATATAAATTCAAGTGTTAACATGGTACATTTGTCATACATGATTCCAAGTGTTTGTATTTTAAGCACGATTACAAAACATTCACCCGAATGAAATAAAACAAGTATCACATGCAATCTTTATAGATCTGAAAACAAACTTTGTTCATAACATATTCATATTGTAACGTCTCGGGTTTTTATCGGATCCTTATCGGGTCTTCTTCCGGGTTTGTGCCTGTTGGAGTCCATAGGTGCTGACGTCGACAGTGGGTTGACGTCCAGGTGGCTGGCGTCGGCTTTGTGTTGGCGGCAAGGGTGTTGCCGTCAGCAGGTCTTTGGCGTCCATCGATCTTGCCGTTAGTTATTAGTTCCTGAGTTTTGTGGAGCTAGAACTTGGCGGCATGCGATGTGGACGTCAAGTGTTGGCGGTTCAGTTGGCGGCAATAGGGGTCGACGTCAATTGATCCGGCCTGTGTTTTTAGGGGCAACCCGAGGGCTGTTTTCCCTCATCCTCCCCTCTCTTTTTCCCTCCTCTTTCACCTATGTTCTTCTCCAGCACTTCCGGTTGCTGACAGGAGCACGTGGGAAGGTCGTGATGCGCGTGGCAGTGGCGGATCGGGCGGGAAATGACCGATCGGACGGCGGTTCTTGCGAGAAGCTCCTGGGGTTCGGCGCGAATTGAGGTTTATGTGGAGTTTTTAAGCGTTTCTGAGGTAGGGACGTAAACCCTTTAGCTTCCTTGTGTGCTATTCCATGCTTGTGTGCGTGCGATTTGCGTGGAATCGAGCTTTGGGGAGGGTTTTTCTCCATGCCGGGTTTTAGGGCGTTTTGGCCGATCCATGTGTTGGATCGTGTTTTACCGGCATTGTGGTAGTGTAGTGTGATGTAGGGGAGTGTTTCCCTACATCAGATTGTAGTTTGTGGGGTGGATTTGCCCTGTGTGGGGATCATCTGGAGGCTGATTCAGCTGCTGGAGGCTGAAGAAGTCAACGTCAAGGGATGTTGACGTTGATCTCTTCAGGGAAGAGGTAAACGGCGTGATCCTTTGCCGTTAAGCTCTTCAGGGGAGAACTAGACGGCGAGATCTGTGCCGTCAGGTTCTTCAGATAGGATATAAACGACATGATCCTTTGTCGCCGAGTTTGGGTAAACAGCCAACCTATGACCATCTACTTTTCTAGACGTCTGGAGTGTTGCCGTCTACCTTTTGTTAGCGGCAGTCGATGCTGCCGTCTATTGTTTGCTTGGCATCATGTGATGATGTCGTTTACTTCCTGGTTGGCGGCGGTCGATGTTGCTGTCTACCTGCAAATGTGTTCCCAGTATGCTGTGTGTTTCCCTTTCCGTGGTTTGAGGTGTTGACATGCGGTGTCCGCCTGTTAGCACAGTCTGCCAGGTGTAGAGAGTGTCTTTGCCTGTGCTCGCGTTGTGTTTGGCTGTGTTGTGACATTGACACGTGGTGTCTGTCCATTGCGCAGTACTTTAGACGTTGAGAGTGTTTCCACCTGTACTTGTGTTGGGGGTTACCGCGTGCCCGTTTCTGTTGTGTTCCTAGGCGTTGGTGCGACTCCGTCTAGAAGACTAGTGTGTGGTTATCCTCTACTAGTGAGCCAGGATGCCGAGTGTGACTCTGTCCTGTGCGTACTCCTTGTGGTGGTTTCGAGCCGGTCTCCGTGGAGCCCCTTCTCTACCGCTAGGGTCAGGCGTAGGGGGAAAACCGGTCGTGGACCAGACGCGAGAGAGAGCGTCTGTAGTGTGCACACGTAGTTAGGGTTGTGAGACTCTGTGGTGCCGGGACGCCGAGCACACAGACCCTACTAGTCCTACTTTGAGAGAGTGTGTGTGAGCTCTTGCTTGTGAGCTTGTTGTGTTTGCTGTGCTTGTAGTGCTGTCGAGCCTGCGAGGTTCCAGTTTTCTCAGTGCGCTCCTGAGGGAGTTGCGTACTATGCCACCGGTTCCTGTGTGTTGTGCAGGCTGTGAGTGTTTACTTACTGAGCTTTCTTTCCTGCTTAGTAGTGTTGTTACCGGTGGGGGTTAGTTGCCCTACTGGGTCTCTTTCCTGAGACTCACTCCCTTTTCCCCAGGTGTTCGTGTGCGGCTTTCGAGGCTGTGGAGCCTTGTCTCTCCGGTGCTGGTCTTGCTTGGCTAATGTGAGTGGTACTTTTCTTTGTACCCACTGTACTCTTGTGTTTAGCTTTGACTCTGAGTTGTTCTTGTGTTAATTGTTTTAATTTGTAGCGTATACATTTACTTATATGTTCTCCTCAGACACTCTTTTCTTACCCTTTCGAGTTTCATCTCGTGGGTTAGCGGGTCAGGATTCGGGTTACTGGTCAGGTACCGGTAATGCGGATCTTGGGTCGTTACAGTTGGTATCAGAGCCTGGTCTATCGAGACATATAAGGAAATGTTCTGAATAACTCAGAGTGTGAAGAGTATAGTAGCAGCAAGCGAACCAGAGTCGTTTTGCATTTTGTGCGTGTGCTTGTCCTGTGTGGATTAATTTCCCTTGTTCTTAGGCGATGTCGTGTTTGGGATGTGATTGCGTGGGTACCTTAGTAGGAGGCTAAAGATGCCCCGCCACCATAGCAAACTCGGCCTGAACCATAGGACGTACGCTGTAGTTTTCGTGTTCCCCTTGGGCAGTGTAGAGTTTCGACTGGACCATATTTTTCTTGTGTCGATAGCTCAGTAAGTTGCTCTGCGCTGTGGTGTTCTGGCACCTTGGAGAAGTTCCGGAAGGGTGTAGAGTTGTTGAGCTGTCGTTGTCGGTTGGACTGTGTGTGTTACAGTCTGCCGCGGTGTTCCCGGTCAATGTGTGTGCCCTTGGTGGTGCATCTGGTTGTTGTATGGCCAGGTTGCTTTGCGGTTGTTTCCAAGTGTCTCGGTTGCGCCGATGGGACTTTATGTGTCCCCGTGGCTCGGATGGATTGTGTTGTTTCCTGTGCCCGGCGTTTTTCTCCCAGATGGTGGTCTGGTGAGTGTTGTGATTGTGTCCTTGGCTGTGCTTCTTGTGGAAGCGATAGTCTTGTGTCATGATTTTTCGTCTTGTGTTTGGAAGAGACTCGTTGCGTTACGTGTCTCCTTCCTCCACTTTCGGTGGTTGCTCAAGGTTGTGATGCTCCACGTGATATTATGTTGCTAGGGTGCGCGTTGTGGCGACCCTTGGTGGAGTTATCTTCCCTTGAGTTGTTTTGAGGCTGAGCTGGTTGCTCTCCTCGTGTCGTTATTTTTGTGCCACCTTGGGTCGGCTGACTTGTTCGTGCTGTGTGTCATTGTGATAGTTCTAGGCGGCCAGTGGCGGCGGCTTAGTGGATGTTGTTGTTGTGACAACACCCTTACGCGACACTTTTAAGTACGGCTCGATGCCCGAGCTGACACGACGATTGTGTCCTTGCTGTGTTTGGTCTCTGTGGATATTGTTGGTCTGACTTGGTGTGGACCCGAGTTTTTGGTGGTCTCCACTGCGGTGTTTTCTTGGTCCCATAGTTTTGTGCCTGGGTGCCAGTTTGTGGTGGCACTGGCTTGTGTGGGTTCCCGACCTCGTGGTGTGTCTGGGGTTCGGAACGATTTGTATTGTCGGCTCTCGACCTTGTGGAGGTCTGAGGTGGCCATGTTTGTGGTGGGACGTTGTTCTCGCCTGATTGCGTGCGATCTCAGCAGGTGTGCTGAGGGTTGCCGCCGTATTGTGGCCGACTCCGTTGGTTTTATGGGAGTCGTGCGTGTGTGTGTCACGACCTTGGTGGGAGGTTGTGGCCTTGCGGTGTTTGGTTTCGCCGTGTGTTTCTTGCTGGGTGTGCCGAGCAAGGATTATTTGGTGTGCACCTCGGCTTGTGCCTTGAAGGTCTTTTGCATGCCATTCCTTTCGGTGTTGACATCTTTTATCGTTTGCGATGAAGATGGTTTATCCTACTCTTGTGCGCCATGGAGTTGTTGTGGTTTTCGCTCCCCGTGCGGCAGAGTTGGTATTTCATATTTTTGCGTGCCTTTCTAGAGCCGACGTGGTGGTCGTTGTGCTCTAAATGTCGTCGGTTTTCCGTACGCTTTTCTTGTGGGTCTCTGGTGAGGAGTCCCCTTCTGTGGGCACTATGTTGTGTTGGCCCTGGGTGCAGTTGTGTGTGCTGCACTTTGAGCGTCTTTGGATGCTCTGTGTTTCGTGCTTTAAGGGTTGGAGCCAGTGTGGCCTGTTATGCCCTTTTTACTTGTGGTTCTTTTGTGCGTGGCATGGTGAGTCTTGCAGCCAGTGGCTGAGTCTCCTGTCGTTCGTTTGGTGACAGTGAGGTCAATTGGCTTGCTAGTACTCGACCACGTATTGTTGACGTTGTGAGGTGCCAAGTGCTGGCTTGACTCCAAACGTCTTCTGTGTTTTGTCGCGGATTGTTGTACCGTGGAGTGAGTGGTTCGGGAGTTGTGTGGCTCCATGTGCGTTGGTGTCTCTGGTGAGACCTAGTGGTGATAGTGGATACCATTTTGCGTATTGAGATTTTCTCCGCGTTTGTCTGTTGTCCTTGTCGGACCGCGAGGAAGGTCTGTGTGAGACCTAGTGGCAACAATGGACATTGTTCCGTGTGTTGCAGACTATCCACGAGTGCGATGTGACTTGGGTTCTCGTCGCTGCGTGACTTTTTGATTTTGCTGATGACCGGTGCTAGCAGTGGCTAGTAGCATGAGGCTATCCCTCTGAGTGTGGTGGTTGTCCCTCAGGTATTTTCCGAGTTGTTGTCAGGCAACTGTGCGCTCTATCGGGTTTTGCTGGCGACGGAGTGAGTTACTGACTGGCGTTTCTCACATTGTTATCGGCATTTGCGCCCTCTGTCGGGTTGTGTTTTACGACAGAGTGGGTTGCTAATCTGTGGGTTCCAACGATGAGGTCGGTTGGTGATCGCAGTGTGTGACTTCTGACTAGCATGTTTTTACCTTCTGTGTGGTTGGTGCAATGTGAGTAGAGCTTCGTAGAGTTGAAGTGACTATTTACGTCAGCGCCAGTCCTGGTGTTGCGATCGGGTTCGGAGTGTTCCGAAATTCTGTGTCGATGCTTTCGATATTTGTTTTAGGAGCTGTTCTGTTGCAGCGCGGCAGAGGTGGTGCCTTGTGCGTCGCGTCAGTTGAAGCCCCTCAGGGAGAGTTACCCGACCTACGGCTTGGAGTGTACAACTGCGTGTGTTAGCAGTCGTTAGTAGCTCCTGCTTGCGTGTGTCAGGTGATTGAGCCCTGTGTAGACGACCGTGTCGTTTCCCTCTCGTTGGTTTTGAGGTGGATGAGCGAGTCGTCACTGGACCAGAGTAGTCCAGTAGGTTGTTGGGTAATTTGGCTCCTAAGTTCGAGGCTTTAGTTTCCGCCAGTGTTGGCTATCGACCGTGGTGCGTTCCATGCGTTGCCGTTTTGGGAGGTACCTTTCTTGTTGCTGCGTCGCATGTTCTCCCGGGTGTGGTGTGTCAGTGATGACACTGGGTTGATTGTACCAGAGTTCTGTCGTTTCTTGTGGATTGCTACGTTCCGAGGTTGTGGAACAAGGCAGTTCAGCTGGTTAGTGTTGTCCAGCAGCGGTACTCGGGTGGTGTGTCGACCTAGTAACGGGAGAATGTGATGCGCATGTAGTTTTTGTACCTCTACGTTGCTTTTGGCTTCCCCTTGTGTTGCGTGAATTTCGAGGGCGAAATTCCTTAAGGGGGGAGGGCTGTAACGTCTCGGGTTTTTACCGGATCCTTATCGGGTCTTCTTCCGGGTTTGTGCCTGTTGGCGTCCATAGGTGCTGACGTCGACAGCGGGTTGACGTCCAGGTGGCTGGCGTCGGCTTTGTGTTGGCGGCAAGGGTGTTGCCGTCGGCAGGTCTTTGGTGTCCATCGATCTTGCCGTTAGTTATTAGTTCCTGAGTTTTACGGAGCTAGAACATGGCGACATGCGATGTGGACGTCAAGTGTTGGCAGTTCAGTTGGCGGCAATAGGGGTCGACGTCAACTGATCCGGCTTGTGTTTTTAGGGGCAACCCGACGGCTGTTTTCCCTCATCCTCTCCTCTCTTTTTCCCTCCTCTTTCACCTATGTTCATCTCCAGCACTTTCGATTGCTGACGAGAGAACGTGGGAAGGTCGTGATGTGCGTGGCAGTGGCGGATCGGGCGGGAAATGACGGATCGGACGGCGGTTCTTGCGAGAAGCTCCTGGGGGTTCGGCGCGAATCGAGGTTTATGTGGAGTTTTTAAGCGTTTCTGAGGTAGGGACGTAAACCCTTTAGCTTCCTTGTGTGCTATTCCATGCTTGTGTGCGTGCGATTTGCGTGGAATCGAGCTTTGGGGAGGGTTTTTCTCCATGCCAGGTTTTAGGGCGTTTTGGCCGATCCATGTGTTGGATCGTGTTTTACTGGCATTGTGGTAGTGTAGTGTGATGTAGGGGAGTGTTTCCCTACATCAGATTGTGGTTTGTGGGGCAGATTTGCCCTGTGTGGGGATCAGCTGGAGGCTGATTCAACTGCTGGAGGCTGAAGAAGTCAACGTCAAGGGATGTTGACGTTGATCTCTTCAGGGAAGAGGTAAACGGCGTGATCCTTTGCCGTTAAGCTCTTCAGGGGAGAACTAGACGGCGAGATCTGTGCCGTCAGGTTCTTCAGATAGGATATAAACGGCATGATCCTTTGTCGCCGAGTTTGGGTAAACGGCCAACCTATGACCGTCTACTTTTCTAGACGTCTGGAGTGTTGCCGTCTACCTTTTGTTAGCGGCAGTCGATGCTGCCGTCTACTGTTTGCTTGGCAACATGTGATGCTGTCGTTTACTTCCTGGTTGGCGGCAGTCGATGCTGCTGTCTACCTGCAAATGTGTTCCCAGTATGCTGTGTGTTTCCCTTTCCGTGGTTTGAGGTGTTGACATGCGGTGTCCGCCTGTTAGCACAGTCTGCTAGGTGTAGAGAGTGTCTCTGCCTGTGCTCGCATTGTGTTTGACTGTGTTGTGACGTTGACACGTGGTGTCTGTCCGTTGCACGGTACTTCAGACGTTGAGAGTGTTTCCGTCTGTACTTGTGTTAGGGGTTACCGCGTGCCCGTTTCTGTTGTGTTCCTAGGTGTGGGTGCGACTCCATCTAGATGATTAGTGTGTGGTTATCCTCTGCTAGTGAGCCAGGACGCCAAGTGCGACTCTGTCCTGTGCGTACTCCTTGTGGTGGTTTCGAGCCGGTCTCCGTGGAGCCCCTTCTCTACCGCTGGGGTCAGGCGTAGGGGGAAACCGGTCGTGGACCAGACGCGAGAGAGAGCGTCTGTAGTGTGCACACGTAGTTAGGGTTGTGAGACTCTGTGGTGCCGGGACGCCAAGCACACAGACCCTACTTGTCCTACTTTTAGAGAGTGTGTGTGAGCTCTTGCTTGTGAGCTTGTTGTGTTTGCTGTGCTGGTAGTGCTGTCGAGCCTGCGAGGTTCCAGTTTTCTCAGTGCGCTCCTGAGGGAGTTGCGTACGATGCCACCGGTTCCTATGTGTTGTACAGGCTGTGAGTGTTTACTTACTGAGCTTTCTTTCCTGCTTAGTAGTGTTGTTACCGGTGGGGGGTTAGTTGCCCTACTGGGTCTCTTTCCTGAGACTCACTCCCTTTTCCCCAGGTGTTCGTGTGCGGCTTTCGAGGCTGTGGAGCCTTGTCGTTCCGGTGCTGGTCTTGCTTGGCTACTGTGAGTGGTACTTTTCTTTGTACCCACTGTACTCTTGCGTTTAGCTTTGACTCTAAGTTGTTCTTGTGTTAATTGTTTTAATTTGTAGCGTGTACATTTACTTATATGTTCTCCTCAGACACTCTTTTCTTACCCTTTCGAGTTTCGGCTCGTGGGTTAGCGGGTCAGGATTCGGGTTACTGGTCGGGTACCGGTAATGCGGATCTTGGGTCGTTACACATATGTACAAATGTTTTCCCAAGACACAGCCCAAACCACCCATTAGAAGTCAGATAGACATATGAACATATACTCATCACCTAGGCAATTAGTGATAGAGTCTTGGTTATTGCGCAATACCGGGGGAAGCCCTCCCCACCTTAACTAGTGGTACTTGTCCTCCTCCAGGATTTCTTCCCGTGCCCTTGGGAACATATAACATATTGAACATTTCCATAGGGGCATTACTATGGTCCTATTCCAGATTACTTCTATGGTGGCAGTGTCTTATTGGCCATATACAAATTTCTCCAGATTCAAATGCAACATAACATGCTGCCAAACCATATACATATAATCAAATGCTGTCAGAGACATATTTATGGTTTATCACATGCTGTATTTTCTAAACATTTTCCCCTAATTCATTTCAAAAGAACACAATTCTCACATTGATAATCAGACTTAAATAGTTACAGTCGTCGAAAAATCATAAAATCTGTCCAAAACATGCCTCTACTTTCATAAATCAAATCAGGAGTTTTTCATGATTTTCTGACATATATTCTAATTTCCACAGTAATCAAATCAGTGATGTAAATAGGGAAATATTCATCACAATTAACCGTCTATCAACCAAGTTCAATATTTTTACCATGTGTATATCATAACCATACAAGCAGCTGTTCAAAGTCTCATGATTTTTGGAATTCAGAAATTATTTATCAAATTAAAACAGTGCCACTAATTTTTTTATTTTAGTCATGGAATTTATAGAAAACTGTCAAATTCGGATTCCAGATCTAACACAGTATGAGAATATCCTTGTCATGTATTTCTACATTGAATTCACAATTTTATCATGAGCATACATCAATTATAAAATTTTTCTTTTAAATCTAAGCTTAACTCCAGAACTCAGAAAATTGCCCTAAATCATGGTGACTACAAAATTTAACCCAATTTACAGTGTGTCAAAAGTTGTTTTACTAAACACTACACCATTCACAGAAAGTCCATTCAGAGTTTGAATACAAATATATATATCAGGAAGTAAAAATAGGTCAAAATAGTGAACAAAAGAACTTGACGGCAACCCTACGGCCGTTAACCTCAATTGACAGCAAGAAGGTTGACGTTAAGTCCATTCTTGATGGCTATCAAGGTTGACATTAACCTGACAAGGAACCTAAACTCATCCGAGACTCATATAAACCCCAAATTTGTCTGTTTGTAAATTTTTAAAATCATGTAAAAATTATAAAAAGGTAAAACTTAAGGTTGGAAACCCAATCCCTAGGTTACTTGCCTCTAAAACACCAAGAAATCCACGGATTTAGCTGATGAAGCCCGCCTTGGCCAACCAAGACAGTCCTCCTTCCGAGTTAAAATCCTTGATCTGTAGGTCCCCCGATGGTAAGCACACCTTGGAGATGTCTTCAGCCCTGAAAAGCACAGCTTCTTCACTCGCAGATGCTTGGTCTAAGCCTCCACGAAGATCAAAACGTTGGTTTTCTTCCACTTCCCCTTGAGACTTGGAGAAGACTCCCCAAAAACGATTCCAAGAAGCTAACCCACCCTTTTTATAAGGGATAGGCCTCTTACCATAAGTTCACCAGTGCTGGACTACGAGAATGTCTCTGTCAATTCGAGAAGAAGTAGACGTCAAGGTCTACTGCCGCTTACATAGAGTAGATGTCAATCGATATGGACATTTACCTGAAGTTGACGGCAAGGGATGTTGTCGTTAACCTACTGTTGACGGCAGTCGATGTTGCTGTCAGAAACACAGGTCAACCTGCATCTAACTCGAGAACAGACCATACCATACTACAACATACTAAACTATACACAAATATACATAGGAATTTCTAAATACACAATAAATAGGAATCAATTGAAATTAAAACTATAAAGAAAGTTTCAGGATATCACACTCTCTCCCCCTGAAATAATCTTCGTCCTCGAAAATTGAGTCTAGTAAAACTTACCAAAAAGATGTGGGTACTTCATCTTCATTCCTCCTTCTAACTCCCATGTTGCTTCTTCTTGTGCAAAATTCTTCCATAAGACCTTCACTAAGGGAATTCTCTTGGACCTCAAATGCTCCACTTTACGGTCCAAAATCTTTATAGGTTGTTCCTCAAAGGATAAGTCTTGTTGCAAATCCACCGGCTCATAAGTAAGAACATGAGATGGATCCCATATATACCTTCTTAGCATAGAAATGTGAAACACCGGATGGATGTTCGCCATGGATGGTGGTAATGCCTATTGATAAGCCACATTTCTAACCTTCTTCAAGATCTTTAATGGTCCAATAAACCGAGGTTACTGTAATACGCCGCCCCTCCTGGGCAAAAGAAGAGACATCATAGGTTTTCTAGAGAGAGAAGGTAGAGAGAGAAGCTCTGCGGCGGGTTTAGGTTTTTCTGCCGCCGCCGCCCCTCCTGGGGCTGGCGGCCGCCTAGGCTGGCCTCCTTATGTCGCTTCATGTTCCAGGTGATGCTCCCGGTCCATCTGTTGGGCGCCTTCTTATGCCCAGATGATAGTTTCGTCGAAACCTCAACCAAAGATATCCATTGGAGTGAAACCCGCAACATTCACTAACCAAGGTGAGCCGGTGACTTTCTTTTCTAAGGATGAGTTGTTGCTTTCCACAAAGCCATTGCAGATGGCGATTATAGCCAGATGTTCCTATGGCCGATGTTCTATCCCAGAATCAAAGCTTGCCTCACCCTGCTCTTGATCTGAAAAAGGATTTTATTGTGAGCACGTTGCACCAACGACATCTTTTATTCAGGTTTGAAGATCAGGAAGACTTCTTAAAGGTGATTATGAGGAGGAGTTTATTCATTAAAGGCCTTCTGTTCCGGTTCTTTAGATGGGAACCTTCTTTTGATTTTGAAGCAGATCCTACATTGATTCCTTTATGGGTTGGTTTTCCTTTGCTTCCAGATAATTTTTATTATGATGATTACCTTAAGTCTATTGCTGGAAATCTTGGACATGTTCTACGTATTCATGATGCCACTAGTGCCTTAACCTAGACGGAAGAAGCTCTTGTATGTGTGGAGATGAACCTTCTTTGGATTGGTTATGAAAAGGAAGAAGGATCGATAGAAGGTGTGGACAAGATCTAGAAGGGGGGGGGGGGGTGAATAGATGTAGGCCAACTAATGCGGAAGCTAAACCAGTTTTGAAAAACCTTTGAATCAGAGTTAGATTAAAAGCAAATTTCACAGATCTGAGAAGATATTAAGTGAGTTAAAACAATTGGAGAGTGAAAACAGGTTGATTAGATAGATTCAAACGATCCTATGCATTCATCTATCGAAGAGTAATTTCAAACCACAAAGAGACCAATGCACAGAGATTTTTAGGTGGTTCGGAAATCACACCATGTGACTCCTACATCCACCCCTCACACACAGTGAGGATCCACTAACAACCTGGGTTACACACCCCACACAGGAGCCTGACAACTCCACAAGTGAGTTAGACAACTCACACACTACCTAGAGCAAGACTACTCTAGACTCTGAGCAAGACTGCTCAACAACCCCACTTGAGTATGACGACTCAAAGACCTAGCACACAAGCTCACAACCACATGCTAGAACAAAACAACAAGATGCAGATCCTCTAGCAATGATCTGATCTATTAAGGCCAATTCAAGAAGATTGGTGCAACAGATTATGCACAACTTCTAGAATAGCCAGGAAGAGACAAGAAGGACTTTAGACTCTAGATTGACAATTCTTGTTCTTCAAGAAAAACTCCCTTGTAGAGGCCGAATTGGAAGAATCTTGATCACTTGAAGTCCCTTGGCCGATGCTCTGCACTTTTGATCTTGGGATCTTCCTTGAGAGCTTCACAATTGCAGGCTTCTACTTGATCTGCTCCTTTGAAGTTGATGCTAGTGCTTCATGTTGATCAGACTTCGATCCTTGTGCTTGGAGAAGGGTGAATTGAGGTGTGAAGCACAAGAGAGAGCAAGAACAGGGAGGAGAGACTCTCTGCCGCCGCTTGGAGGTTTCTGGAGGCTCTTCTGAGATTCTTTGGGATGAGTGCCCTTAAGGAGGGTATTTATACCCTAAATATCTGAAAGATACCCTTGGGGTACGTGGGCACATGATCCAATGTTGATCTGACATCTCCCTGGGGTGCCACGTGTCCAGGAGGAATCTTAAGTCACAGAGATTTCAGAGTGTGTCGACCTGCCCATGAGGTGTGTCGACACACTCTCCCAGACTGGCAGAACAACTCCCTGGGAGAGGTCTTTAGTGTCGACCTGAGATCAGATGGTGTCGACCTCATGACCCAGACAGCAAAACAGGCTTTCTGGGAAGGCTCTCTAGTGTCGACCTGATATCATTTGGTGTCGACCTGCTGACCCAGACAGCAAAACTGGCCTTCTGGGAAAGGCATCTAGTGTCGACACTGCCTGATTTGGTGTCGACCTGAGATGGGGTGGTGTCGACCTGCTCTGGACTCGTGTCGACCTGAGATGGACTTTTCTTCACATTTCTGCCTTTGTTCTGAACCATTGTGTCGACACCAAGGTTGGTTGTGTCGACACTACCTTTGCAGAAAATGTTTGTTCCTGAGAAAATAAACACATAAATCATTAGATAAATATATTATCATGAATATCAATGATAAATGTGCTTGGAAACATGCTTTTTGAATATTGTAATTTCAGGTGATGTATTTTACATGTTCCAATGGTTATGCATTAAAATCACAACTTGTCATCATCAAAATATGAGGGGAAATGATTTATTTTTCACACTCAACCCAACAATCTCCCCCTTTTTGATGATGGCAACATTAAGTTCATTTGGAATTGAAAATTTTCAATGAAATGTGATTTTAAGCATTTTCATTTTTCTTTTATTTGTACTTGTCAAGGACCTTTGAACATGTTTTAGTGATATTGAGATTTATACACATTTAAAATACACAGGTCAAGCAGCTTGACAAGCATTCATCACATTCAAATTCATTCATAAGATTTGCAATCACATTCAATCACATTCAGGCACAAATAATGGGCATAGAAATTTCTATTCATTTCATTTCATTTAAAATGTGAACATTACAATTTCAAACAGACTTCTCCCCCTTTGACATTATCAAAAGAAGTTACATTACTGAGGAGGAGGAGGAATGGGTAACAGAATTTGCTCAATATCTGATAGCCTCTTTTCCATTGAAGTCATACTATATTTCATTTGAGTTTGAAGAGTGGAGAGTCTTGTGTGCAGAAGATGCTCCATTCTTTCTGAATTTTCTGTCATTGAAGCTTGAAGTGCATGGAAGTCATTTGGCCTTGGCTGTGAAGAGGAAGATGAACCAGATGACCAACCAGGCCTATTCAACACTTTGAATTCTTGCTTGAGTGCAGACATTTCTTCATCTATGTGAGCAGAGAAATTCTTCATATTCTCCAAGTCATCCACTAGATGTGCAAAAGAAAGTCTTGTGCTGGTGATCTCATGTAGTGTCTGCTTGGTGTTGAAGACATCAGCTTGGGAATTTGCCAAAATTCCCTGAAGAACTATCTCCAACTTTTTCTGGTGCTCCTTCAGCTCAACTGAAGCATCTGCCATTGTCCCAATCAACCTGTTGAACCTTTGGGCAGCATAGTCTGAGGCTGCCTTTTGCTCAATGAACTTAGCAGATACTGTGTTCTCCAATCTCTGAATCCTCAACTCAAAGGTTTCTGACATGGTCTGAATAGATGTGTTCAATGTGTCAAACTTGTCATTTAGGAAAGAGAGCAACTCTGGTGGAACAGAAGGTCCACCAAAGGATGAGGATGCATGAACTGGATGTTGTGGAGAAAAAGATGGTATTTCAGTGTCAAAGTTCATGGAGGAGGGAGGCTGAAGGTGAGGTGAAAGAGGGGCAATAAATGGGTCATTAGCTTGAGCTGCCATAGGAGGCTGATCCTCATGCACTTGAGGTTGGTCCTCTTGCACTGGAGGCTGTCCTCTTGCATTGGAGGCTGTTCCTCTTGCACTTGAGGCTGATCCTCTTGGACTACAGGGGCCTCTACTGCAGCTGGCCCTCTTCTCACTTGATCACCAACTATTCTAAATCCCATGAATTTCTGAACATGCTTAAAGCAGTAAATGTTTGATTTAGGGATTTTCTCAGATTTTTCATTCTCTAGAGGCACACCAAAGTGCTTGAATACTGCAGTCAAATGAGCTGCATATGGAAGAGATCTATGCAAGTCTGCCCTGGTGGTCTCAGAGATTATCTGGAACATGATTACATGAAGGTTTATCTTCAATTCTTGCTCATACAGAAAAGGACAAACCTTTGGATGTCTGTCAACCTATCTCTCCCACCACCTTGAGGTGTGATGATGGTAGTGAGCATGTGATGGGTAAGCCTCAAGACAGGGGGAAAGGTGTTGGTGTTGAATTTGGTGACATGGGTTTGCTTAATATCAGTCTCATCTGCAGGCAAACCAGTCATTAAGGTGTAGGCTTCATGGAGGTTGAATTCAAAATTATGGTAGTCTTCACCTTCATCTGGGACTTTGAAAATTGAGGCAGCTATATCTGTTGGCATGTCAATATCAACATCCTTCACCTTAGACTTATACCCTTCATCTGTGCACTCCAAATTCTGATAAAACTCTTGGACAAGCCTAGGGTAAATGACTCTGAATTCTGAAATGAAAGACTGCCAAGACTGAAAGTTGAAGAAGCCCAAGACTTCAGGAAATGCAGCTATCAATTCTCTGTCATCCAAATCTACTGCTCTTGGTTTCAGTATGGTCTTCCCGACACTGAGGGGTTTGGAAGGGGGTCTCCTAGAGGGCTGGGAGGACTCTGATGAGGAGGATGATGATGAGGATGACGAGGAGGATGAGGACTTCTCAGAGATGTCAGGAGAGGAATCTAGGGTTTTTCTCCTAGGGTACATGGACCCTTGACCTGAAGAGGAAGCCCTACCTCTCTTAGCAGATACAGACCCTGGCTGCTCAGCAGGATCATGTCGACGCTTTGATCTCCTTTCAGTGGAAGGAACCTCATCGGCTGGAATTGGTCTTGCAGAGGCCCTTGATTTGGCTCCACGGCGAGGATGCTGCTTTGGTGCCATGAGAGCAGAGTGGAATCGGGTGCTGGAGAGAGAGAGGAATGAGAGAAATTGAATGGAGATGAGATGGAGGAGAGAGTAGATGGAGAGAGGTCAAAACCCTTGCCGGAAACCAGAAGAATGCCCACCGTCAGGTCGACCTGGTGAAGAAGAAAGGGGGTTTTGGATAACCTATCCCGCAGGAACAACATGTTCTCAACCGGTGCCCACGGTTTAAATGGGTCTGGCAAGGGTCAGTGTCGACACTAGAGGAGGGTAGTGTCGACCTGACTAAAAGTGTGTCGACCTGGCCTGATGAAAATTTTGGATTTTGAGTAGGAAAAAATTATGTGACTTTTGGGACATCTTTATAATGATAATCAATGGGTGGAATGATCATTTCAAGGATATTTAAGATACTAAAAAATCATTTGTTAAATTTTGCAAAAATTCAACACAATTCAAGTTTTACACAATATCCAACAGGATATGAGCATTCAGTGACTTGAGTCATGAAAATGATAATTTGAGGGATATAAAACATTTAACAATCAACTTCACACTACCATATTCTTCAATTCCAAAGAGATAAAAAAAATCTTTTAGACTTAAAAACAAGTGTGTTGACAGCAAACATTTTTAAGGAACAACTTGATGATGGATAAGAATGATTCTCTCAAACAAATTCTCCAATGATATATATTTTTGTTTTGTAACAAACTATCAAATGAGATATATCTTGTTCACTCAAGAACTAATGCTTTTTACACACTATAGTCCCTGGATACTGAAGATTTATCCATTATCAAGTCTCAAAGGGGTAAATGATGACCTTTTGACATGAAAATATACGTTTGTTAGACGCCAATATTTCCAGTTACTCAGTCATCATCAAAAATTGGGCATTTTTATTTTGTTTTGCATTGATTTTTAATTTTTAATCCCCTTTGAACAGAGATAGCATTAGTGCCTCATGACTTACATGGCACTTCATTCATTGTGAAGGTGTGCAGTTTCTCAGCACATGTGCCATTGCTCTGTTGAATGGACATATTTTGGAGAGTTTTTGACAAAAAGATATCATCTATATCCAACATCAATTGCAAACAAAAACATGTTTAAGATCAAGACACACATTATTCTTCAGTCTTAGAAAGAAATCTGAATTTCTGTAGTTTTGAAGAATATAGGTGAGAGTTGACAAATGAATGTAGTAGATCACTCAAGGGATCATTTTGAGACTCTAGACACCTGAATGAGGACATCATGCAAGGAAATTGATGTAATGCAAGAAGAAGTTTTGAATTTTGCAAGGGATATAACTTGTGAATTCTTTAGCTCCCCCTGAGATGAAGATTTCAACCATTTTTCATCAGAATAGAGATATGCAAGTTTTTGAAATCAGAAATAATTCTCTTTGAGCAACAAAAGCTCCCCCTCAACAATTGCATATTCATTTCTTGGTACTTGGCGGAGACATATACTCTCGCATAGTGAAAGTGTCCAGACAAGCAGAACTTGTCCTTCTTCAAATCACCATTTGATATACCAAGAAGTTCAACACAATGTGAGGTGAAGTGTTCATTGACCAAAAGAATTAGAGATGAAGTGGAGAGAGACATGATGAATCAAGGAAGCAAAGGAGTATGATGATGCAATGAACTCCCCCTCAGGAAATGCCTAACACTCAACCCAATCCCAATGGACATTTACAAAGACCAAGTTCTCTCCTTAAGGATGAGAATCTACTGTCAGGAAGGGGTTTTGTGAAAATGTCAGCAATTTGCTTTTCAGTTTCTATGAAATGGAGTTCAAAAGATTTCTTTGCTACCTCATCTCTCAAGAAATGATGCCTAATTTCAATATGCTTGTTCTGGAATGCTGAATGGGATTTTTAGACAGATTTATTGCACTTGTGTTATCACAAAGGATGGGAACACAACCTAACTCTTGGTTGTAATCAAGAAGTTGATGTTTCACCCAAAGAATTTGGGTTCCACACCTACCAGCAGCAACATACTCAGCCTCTGCAGTTGACAGAGCTACTGAATGTTGCTTCTTAGAAGCCCAAGAGATTAGGCACCCACCTAGGTACAAACACAAGCCACTTGTGCTTTTTCTATCTAATTTACAACCAGCATAATCAGCATCACAATAGGCAATCAAATCTAACTTACAATTAGCAGGATACCAAATTCCTAAATCACATGTTCCAACAAGATATTTGAAAATTCTTTTAACAGCTAGCATGTGACTTTCTTTAGGATTTGATTGATATCTAGCACACAAACACACACTGAATTGAATATCAGGTCTAGAAGTTGTAAGATAAAGTAGAGAACCAATCATACCTCTGTAGGTCTTTGGGTCTACTGACTTACCATTTGAGTCTTCTTCTAGTTTAGCATTTATAGCAATTGGTGTGTTGGAGTGCTTGAGGTTCTGAAAGTCAAACCTTTTCAGAAGTTCTTTGACATACTTGGTTTGACTGATGAAGATCCCCTCATGAGTTTGGTTAACCTGCAATCCCAAGAAAAATTTTAGATCTCCCATCAAACTCATTTCAAATTCATTTTTCATTTGATTGGAAAATTCATTGCACAGGCCTTTATTGGTTGATCCAAATATTATGTCATCAACATAAATTTGGACAACAATTATTTGATTAGTGACTGTTTTTGTGAACAAGGTTTGATCAACAGTTCCTCTAGAATATCCTTTTTCAAGCAAAAAGAACTCAAACGGTCATACCAAGCTCTTGGAGCTTGTTTAAGACCATATAGAGCCTTATGAAGCTTGAAAACATGGTTAGGATGTTTTTCATTTTCAAATCCAGGAGGTTGTTCAACAAAAACATTTTCCTTGATATATCCATTTAAGAATGCACTTTTAACATCCATTTGATAAACTTTGAATTTCATGGAGGATGCAAAAGCAAGGAAAATTCTAACTGCTTCTAGTCTAGCTACAGGGGCATATGACTCTTCAAAATCAATTCCAAACTCTTGATTGTACCCCTTTGCAACTAGCCTAGCTTTATTTCTTATGACTTGACCAGATTCATTCAGTTTATTTCTGAAGACCCATCTAGTGCCAATGACTGTTTGGTCACTAGGTCTAGGTACTAATTCCCATACTTGATTTCTTTCAAATTGATGAAGTTCATCATGCATGGCATTAATCCAATCAGAACTTGATAAAGCTTCATCAATTGACTTTGGTTCAATTTGGGAAATTAGAGCTAGTGGGTCTTCTTCAATAGCAAGCATGAAAGATGATCTAGTCCTAACTCTATCATTCAAATTGCCAACAATATTATCTAATGGGTGATCTCTCAAAATTCGATGTTCAGAAATTACCTGTTGAGGGGTACTTAAATCTGGAGCAATGTTACCTGATCCACTTGAAGATGGTGAATTGGTGTTCAAGATCTCACCAGTGTCTTCAAGCTCCTCAACAGTTGGTGAAGAGTCCACAATGAAGTCATCCTCTTCACTGTCTTGATTTTCCCTGCAAGATTTAGAAGAGTTAGTTGAAAAGGAATTTTCATCAAAAATAACATGAGGAGACTCTTCAACAGTTTTGTTTTTGAGAATGTACACTCTGAAAGCTCTTGACACTTCTGAATACCCAAGGAAGATGGCTTCCTGACTCTTAGCATCAAACTTGTCAAGATTTTCTTTATTATTGTTGTGTACATAACATTTGCACCCAAAGATTTTGAAATAAGAAACAGTTGGCTTCTTGTTTTTCAGTAATTCATAGGGGGTTTTCTTGATTTTTGGTCTGACCAATGCTCTATTGAGAATATGATTTGCTGTGTTTACAGCTTCAGCCCAGAAGGATTTGGGCAAATTACTCTCAAGAGCATGGATCTAGCCATTTCCACAAGAGTTCTGTTCTTTCTTTCCACAACTCCATTTTGTTCTGGAGTTCTTGGTGAAGAAAACTTGTGGAAAATTTGAAGTTCAGCACATAAATCAGAAAAGGATTGGTTTTCAAATTCTCCCCCATGATCAGTCAAATATTTTTGATTTTATATGAAAATTTGTTAGGGCAGTGGTACAGAATTTCCTGAATTCAAGGCAAGTATCACTTTTGTGGGACAAGAAGATAACCCAAGTAAATCTAGTAAAATCATCAATGATTACAAACCCATATCTCTTGCCACTAAGACTTAGAATTCTTGTTGGGCCAAAAAGGTCCATATGAAGTAGTTCTAGTGGCCTAGATGTGAGTACCTCATTAAAATTCTTAAAAGATTTCCTGGTTTGTTTACCTTGGGCACAGATCCCACAAACTTGATTTTCAACATTTGAAAAGGATTCAGGAAGACCCTTAACCAGATTCAGCCTTAACAATTTATTCAGGGTTCTGAAACTTGCATGGCCAAGTCTTTTGTGCCAAGTCCATGCAATTTCATCTTTATTTGCAACAAAGCAAAGATTTTCAGAAAAGTTTTTATTAAGGTCAATCATGTAAACATTGTTCTCCCTTTTACCAAAAAATTTGATTTTATCAGTTGATGAATCAATTATTTTGCAAAAATCAGATTCAAACACAACTTTGTGACCTTTGTCACATAGTTGGCTGATACTGAGCAAGTTGTAATCAAGACCATCAACTAATAAAACACTATCAACAGAGTTTGAGGAAGTTTGACCAACCTTTCCAGATCCAATGATCTTTCCTTTATTTTTACCTCCAAATGTCACTGAACCACCCTCCTTTTCTAGCAGGAAAGAAAATTTGGCTCTATCTCCAGTCATATGTCGTGAACACCCACTGTCAAGGAACCACACATTTGATTTGGGTGCACGACCTTCCTGCAACATCAATTAGTGGAGAGAAGATTTTGGTACCCAAACAGAGTTGGGACCATCAGAAAGTTTGGACAATGTTAACAAATCTTTTCTCATCCAAATTTGACTTGTTTTGACTTTTGTTTTATTACTTTGGTGTTCTCTGTCTTTTTCACTTTCTTCTTTTCTTTTGGGATGAAAACACCAGTATTTTTGTTTTTGGTAGGAGGGGTGTTTTTCATTTGAGCATGAGAATTCAGATGAGGAGGTGGAATCCAAGGATTTTGTTGGTACATCAGAAAGTTAGGATAGAAAAATTGGGGATGATACCAACTTGGGTTATGATACCATTGGCTCCAAGAATTAGTCCAATCAGCTTGATATGCTGTCTTGGAGGTCCAAGGTTCTTCATTAATGACTTCCTTTGACTTTTTCTTATTTTTCAGATTTTTATTTGAATTTTTTATTTTGTGGTTTTTCTTGGTTGATGTTGAGCAGGTCGACCTCTCTTCGACTGGTGTCGACACTACAGCCACAGAAGCCTTCTTTTGTGGACTGGTGTCGACCTGTCAGGAGATTGTGTCGACCTGGTTGCCTTGTTTTGTTCTGAGTTTTTGAACTTTTTTGTGTTTTGCTTGATTTTTGTTTGACTTCTGTATTTTCAAGACTAGGGCCCTTAACAAATTTGATTAGTGGTGCTTTATCCTTCTTTTCACCGGATTTGTCTTTCTTAGATTTTTGCTTATCAAACCCTAGTCCATGAGAGATTGATTTCATATTTGTTCCCAACAAGGCCTCCAAGTTATCTTTGCCATTTGTGAATGTTTCAATGACTTCATCTTTTTGTCTTAGCTGGTTTTCCAAAATTTTGATTTCTTCAATCTTTTGTTGTTTATCTTGATTTTCTTTTTCCAGCTTTTCAGATAAGTCTTTGAATTCATTGGTGGCCTTTTGAGAAGCTAGCTTAAGTTCATCAATCAGATTCAGAAGGTTTTCTTTTTCTTCATTCAATTCTATCACTTCATTTTCAAGTTCACAAATTCTTTTGTTTGAAAATTGGTTATGATAAATGTTTTCAATTTTCTTTTTGAGATGCTTATTTTCTTTTCTCATTTCAGTATATTTTTCAACTAATTCAGCATAAGCATCCTGCCAATCTTCAACAGAAAAATCTTCAAAAGAGGTGCTTACCTTTCCATCCGAACTGTTTGCCATGAAGCATATCTCCTCACTTCCAGAGCTTGAGGATTTTTCTTCTTCTTCTTCTTCACTTGAGTCTTCATCAGACCAAGTGGCTACCATGGCCTTCGGCTTCTTGAATTTGTGAATTTTCTTGTGCTTCTCCTTCTTGTTCTCAGGACATTCTCCCTTCATATGTCCTGGTTTGTTGCACCTGTAACAAATGACATTAAGATCAGATTTCTGATTCCTATTTGAGTTAACATTAGAAGAGGAAATATTTCTTTTACCTGATGGGAATTTCTTTTTCCCTGAGAATTTCCCTTTTCTGTATTTTAGGAATTTCCTGAATTGCCTGGTCATGAGGGCAAGCTCATCCTCATTGGACTCAGACTCATCAGAACTTGTTTTCTCTTGATTTTTGTCTTTGTTACTAGATGAGGCCTTTAATGCTACTGGCTTGGTTTTGATTATGTGTTCCTCATTTCTCTTTAGATTAATTTCATATGTCATTAAGGATCCTATTAACTCATCCAAAGAAATTTTGGACAAGTCTTTAGAATCTTCAATGACTGTGGCCTTGGTGTGCCATATTGAAGAGAGAGAACGCAGGATTTTTCTTACCAAGTCAGCATCCGTATAGTCCTTACCTAAGGCCTTCAGTCCATTGACTATGATCATGAACCTGGCAAACATTTCAGAGATTGTCTCGTTAGATTTCATCATGAACAACTCATATTCAGAGACAAGTATGTTAGCCTTGGTTTCTTTAACTTGAGATGTCCCCTCATAGAGTACCTCAAGTTTATCCCACATCTCTTTGGCAGATTTGCACATAGAGATTCTTGAGTACTCTTTGGGGTGAACAACACATTGAATCATGTTCATGGCACTATAATTCAATGTTGCTCTTCTTATCTGTTCCCTAGTCCAGGTTTCTTCTTCTCCCTGGTTTTCATAGGGACCTACTTCCACTACTTTTCAGATTTCATAATTTTGGGCTCTTAGAAACACTTGCATTCTATTTTTCCAATATGAATAGTCTGTTCCATTAAAGAATGGTGGCCTATTTATGGAATGGCCCTCAGCTATGAATCCTCTGGAATCCATTTAATTAAACAGAAGGTGCAAGGAAGGAAACACTCAGCAAAACAAACAATCAAGCAACACATAACACTCAGAAACTGCTCAAATCAGATCAGATCAAGTGTAAACCCGCTCTGATACCAATTGAAGGATCGATAGAAGGTGTGGACAAGATCTAGAAGGGGGGGGGGTTGAATAGATCTAGGCCAACTAATGCGGAAGCTAAACCAGTTTTGAAAAACCTTTGAATCAGAGTTAGATTAAAAGCAAATTTCACAGATCTGAGAAGATATTAAGTGAGTTAAAACAATTGGAGAGTGAAAACAGGTTGATTAGATAGATTCAAACGATCCTATGCATTCATCTATCGAAGAGTAATTTCAAACCACAAAGAGACCAATGCACAAAGATTTTTAGGTGGTTCGGAAATCACACCATGTGACTCCTACATCCGCCCCTCACACACAGTGAGGATCCACTAACAACCTGGGTTACACACCCCACACAGGAGCCTGACAACTCCACAAGTGAGTTAGACAACTCACACACTACCTAGAGCAAGACTACTCTAGACTCTGAGCAAGACTGCTCAACAACCCCACTTGAGTACGACGACTCAAAGACCTGAGCACACAGGCTCACAACCACATGCTAGAACATAAGCAACAAGATGCAGATCCTCTAGCAATGATCTGATCTATTAAGGCCAATTCAAGAAGATTGGTGCAACAGATTATGCACAACTTCTAGAATAGCCAGGAAGAGACAAGAAGGACTTTAGACTCTAGATTGACAATTCTTGTTCTTCAAGAAAAACTCCCTTGTAGAGGCCGAATTGGAAGAATCTTGATCACTTGAAGTCCCTTGGCCGATGCTCTGCACTTTTGATCTTGGGATCTTCCTTGAGAGCTTCACAATTGCAGGCTTCTACTTGATCTGCTCCTTTGAAGTTGATGCTAGTGCTTCATGTTGATCAGACTTCGATCCTTGTGCTTGGAGAAGGGTGAATTGAGGTGTGAAGCACAAGAGAGAGCAAGAACAGGGAGGAAGACTCTCTGGCCGCCGCTTGGAGGTTTCTGGAGGCTCTTCTGAGATTCTCTTGGATGAGTGCCCTTAAGGAGGGTATTTATACCCTAAATATCCGAAAGATACCCTTGGGGTACGTGGGCACATGATCCAATGTTGATCTGACATCTCCCTGGGGTGCCACGTGTCCAGGAGGAATCTTAAGTCACAGAGATTCCGAGTGTGTCGACCTGCCCATGAGGTGTGTCGACACACTCTCCCAGACTGGCAGAACAACTCCCTGGGAGAGGTCTCTAGTGTCGACCTGAGATCAGATGGTGTCGACCACATGACCCAGACAGCAAAACAGGCTTTCTGGGAAGGCTCTCTAGTGTCGACCTGATATCATTTGGTGTCGACCTGCTGACCCGGACAGCAAAATTGGCCTTCTGGGAAAGGCATCTAGTGTCGACAGTGCCTGATTTAGTGTTGACCTGAGATGGGGTGGTGTCGACCTGCTCTGGACTGGTGTCGACCTGAGATGGACTTTTCTTCACATTTCTGCCTTTGTTCTGAACCATTGTGTCAACACCAAGGTTGGTTATGTCGACACTACCTTTGCAGAAAATGTTTGTTCCTGAGAAAATAAACACATAAATCATTAGATAAATATATTATCATGAATATCAATGATAAATGTGCTTGGAAACATGCTTTTTGAATATTGTAATTTCAGGTGATGTATTTTACATGTTCCATTGGTTATGCATTAAAATCACAACTTGTCATCATCAAAATATGAGGGGAAATGATTTGTTTTTCACACTCAACCCAACAAAGGATGGGTATTGGCAACCGGTTAACTATCATCGTCTTCCTTCCTTATGTTCCTTCTGCCGCAAGCTTGGGCACGTTGAAGATGATTGCAACAAGAAATTGAAGAAGCCTACTCCAAAACTTAGCAACGAAGCTCCTGCTAATGATTCCTCAAAATCTGGTGAAGCGCTGCCTGCCAGACAACTCTGGCATAAGAAACCTCCAATTCCTCCTATGGTTCTCATGGCCACGTCAAACAGATTCCAAAGCCTCACTACTGAGGAGGAAGATGTCCACCAGCCTGCTCAGGTAGATCTTACGCCTGCCTCTTATCTGGCCCCTCCAGGTAGCGACGTCGACCGTGCCTATTGTAACGTAGGGCCTCCCGACGTGCATGCTATTGTTTCCCCTGTGCATGGTAATAACTGCAACGAAGGTATTTTGCATGAACCATCACGTACTCCTAACTCTGAGCAGTTAATTCTGCTTTTGGCTGAGCAGTTAAACCCTAGAAATACTCTGACTTCGAATCCTTCTGACATCGACTACTTAGAGACTGTTTCGAAGGACAAGGAACGTTCGCTCCCTAGTGAAGGCCAAAATATTTGGAAATGTCTTTGTCTAAAGGAAAATTTTTTATTAAAAGTATTGTTGCCGAACAAGCTAGTATTGACAATTTTTTGATGCCTGCGGTGGTTATATCAAAAGATGGTAGGCTTGAACCTCCAGGGGGTGTTCGTACTAGATCTAAGGCTAAGGCTGATGGCTCCAACTCTGGTTATTGTTCCTCATGAACTATTCAACTATCTTTTGGAATATCCGAGGTGTCTCTAATCTTGCTTCTAGGTGACACCTATGTCAACTTTTTCGGAAGCATAGTCCTATGATTATAGCTATTTCTGAACCTATGATTCCTTTTAGTTGTGCTGATGCTCTATGCAAATCTATCAAGATGCATGATGTTGCTGGTAATGATGGTGATAATTCTAAGATCTGGGTTTTATGGTAGGAAGAGGCTAACCTGGAGGTTGCTGATTGTTCTAAACAGCACATTACTTTGGCTAATAAGAGCAGTGATGATATCCTTTGCTATATTACTTTTGTCTATGTGTCTTGCAGCTACAAGGAACATAGATTTCTGTTTGATGATCTGATGAACTTTGCTTCTTATATCTCAATGCCTTGGCTTGTAGGTGGTGATTTTAACTGCATATCTCAGCCATCAGAGAAAAGTGGTGGTATTTTTTCTAATGTCCCCTCCATGATAGATTTTAATGCTTTCATTTCTGCTACTTCTTTGATCGATGCTGGATTTTCTGGTTCGCCTTTCACTTGGTTGAACAATAGAGTGGGTGCTACTGTTGTTAAGGCTAGACTGGACCGTGTGCTATTTTTTTCTGACTGGAATAATTTGTTTCCTGAATTTTGTGTGTCTCACCTTCCTAGGGGCCCATCTGATCATGCTCCTCTCCTTATTTCTTTGAAGAATATTTCTATGCCCCCTGCGAGATTCATCTTCCAATCCATGTGGGCTACTCACAATAATTTCCTGGATATTGTTAGGAAAGCGTGGAAGGATTCATCCTGCTGGCACCCTAACCCCCTGGTTAAACTTCAAGTCAAATTAAAGAACTGAAGGGTGTTCTCAAATCCTGGAATGTTGGAACCTTTGGTAATATTCAAAGTAATATTACATCTGCTGAAAAGGAGGTGGTTGTAGACACCCGATTATGACTAATGGGTTGAACCACATTTCTTGCTATCTTAGTGGGCCCCTAATTGGTCACTCACCTTGAGCCCATCATTTGCCTTGATTTGAGCCCATTAATCCATTAAAAATGCCTTGAAATCCCGAAATCAATCACTTGAAAGAGTCCTTAGAGGATTTGACTCCTATTTTAGCATGTGGTTAAAGAGAATAATCCAAAATAATTCGGATTCCTTGTCGCGACGCATCGTGGCGCCGCGACTCTAGTTGCGACGGGTTAGGCCGCCACGACAGCCCATGCATTATCCATGCACGTGGGCAATACTGTTGCGACCCCCCGCACCGTCGCGTCTCTAGTCGCGACCCCGCGATCTGACGCGACAAGGACCGAGATCTCTGGCCTCCATAACCACATCCTATTTATCCTCCCATGCACTTTGACTTGGTCCAAGAGGTTTATCTCGACCCCTTGAGCACTTTTTCGGCCCTAGGGACTCTCCCAAGCTCCCCTAAGGACTCTACATCCGATTTTGATAGAGCTTTATCCCCCATTTTTAATTTCCACATCTTTTGAGGAGATAATACCCAATTTTCTCACTCCAAGCTCTATATAAGCAAGGCCCCTCCTCATGGACGAGGGGAGCCTCATAATCACCCCGAAGGGCTGCCAAAATTTCCTCTGAACAAGACTTAGCCACGCAGCCACTCATTCCACTCATTTCCCTTCACATTCCACTCCTCACAACTCACTCATCTCACCATCAATGGAGCAAGGAACGTGAAGAGGGCGACTTCAGCAATCTCCTGGACCTCTTGGCACACCATTGAAGCTGCATCCACGCCAGGAAGTCGCCCTAATGGGGCTCATCGTCTCCTCTCTCCCTCTTGTTTATTTCCACATGCATTTTTATGTTTTTTTTTAAATAGAGCACATCTATCATCCACCCACGTTTTCCCACACCCACAGGGGTTTAAAACCACCCCAGGTGCGTTCCCACCATGATCCTCCGTCTCATTTCATCTTTTAGAATAGATATTACACTTTACATGTTCTAATGGGGTCTTTTCTTTGTGTTTTCTTTTGATTGGCAGGCAAGCAAACAAGGTCTACGAAAAGCTCTGGTACTCTGGCCGACTGGAGGACTAGAAGAAGGTCACTACAACAAATCTCCCGCATTCAGAGAACGCGACGGCCTCGGGTGACGCGACATAGACGTGTCGGTTTCCCCTGACGTGATACGAGAGACGCGGCGGCCATGATGACCGCGACACCAGGTCATTCTCCTGTTCTCTTTCCTTTTTCCTAGTTTAAGTTAGCCATTGTCTTTCTGCATCATTAGGCAACTTATCTAGGTGGCGATCACTTTCCTATTTTCCATGCCATCATATTTGATATTCATGTCCGTGTCGAGGGGAAGCACAATCCCTGTGATTACACCTTTTGGCGATCACGGTGGGACCTTCATTGCCACCCTCGTAGATTTTGATTGATTGCTTGCCATGTTTCCTTGTTTGTGTATCGTTATAGTGTCTTGTTAGGGTTTTGTTCTTCATTCCCTGCATTTTTCCCGCTCTGTCATTGTCGCGACCGATCGCGGTGTCGCGACAGGGTCGCGTCGCAGGAGAGGGACGCGTCATCAGGTTGGTGCTTCCTATTCCCTGTGTCCTCCTTGTTCGATGCCCATGAGAGCATGCGTCTTTCTTATGGTGCCTAGATCATGTTTGCTCGCGTTTATGTCCGATAGTATCCTGTTAGGGTTCGGATTTTCCGTTTAGTTTCATCTGTAAGTTTCCAGTTCCTATCGCAGTCGGAGAAGCAGACGTGACAAGGCCGCGGCTGGGACAGGCGACGCGTTAACAGGTTTGCTTTGTATGTTATTGCTTTCATCCAGGTATCGGTTTTTGTCTGCTCCCTGATTCACGTTGTATCATTATAGTTTCTCTTGGTGTTCCTTAGTTTGGTAGGATAGTCTGTTTGAATTGGGTTGGTGACTCAGTGTTTTTCGGGCCTCTGTCCTTATCGCGGCAGCCCTCCCTATCGCGATAGGGTCGCGATGTATCTGGCCGTCGCGACTCTGCCCGAGGACTTCTATTGTCACCCTGTTTGCTCCTCATCTCCATGCTTGCACACATTTAGTCCCTTGCATACCCTGTTCATCCCATTTGGTTAGATTCCCCCTTGGTTGAGTGAGTCCTCTCACCTACGAGCACTTGTAGGCTGACTCGGGCCCGCCTTCCAAGGACCTCCGTAAGTCCCCATGGCCGTACGCACGTTACGGTTCGCTAGGCTGGTTGTACCCATTGTATCCTTAGTTTGAACCACCCCCGCGTGAGTGTGTACCACCCTTAGTCATACCGGAGCACTTGAGTCCATTCCTATCAGGGACCGCATGACCGAGTGACATCTCCTTAATCAATTCACTTAAAAGGTCAAGTTCGAATCTTAAGAAATTTGTGTTGTAAGCATGATAACTTGAGTGTTTTGATCCCCCTTCTCCTCTCTGTCTTTCTTGTCGTGCTAGAGTTTAGGTGTGTCCCCCCCAAATTGGTTGGAGGGTGTATGCGTCATTGTTTAGGGAGATCGAGTCAGTCCCCTCCAATCCTCGTGTTGTATCCTAATCCCCTCTTCGACATGGACCAATTTCGCGTCCTTGCCGACGATGCCCTACCCCTTGGTTTGCTCGAGGAAGTGGCCCAACCTGCCATGGCCACTCTCCCGGGGCATATCCAGCCTCCCTCCATTACCGGGATCCAATCTCGTCCTCCTTCTCCTCCCGGGGATGATGACCCTCACTCTCAATTTAGCCAGCTCCTTCCTCACCTCACTCCGGACCAAGTCCGAGAGTTCATAGCTGCTGCCAAGGGGAAACAACCTTTATCTCCCCGGGGTCAAAATCCAGCCCGACCGGCGGAGTCCTCCGTCCGCGTCGCTTCAGCCCCCCACCTTTCTTCGTCTAGGGCAGACCCTACGCCTCTCCGCCCTCGGGCCATTCATTTTTCAGAACCAACCTACCTCCCCCCACGAGAATTTCGGCCTCGGTCTCCTCCCACTACATATTATACGGCCGAACCAGCTCCGCCCCCTCGCGAGAGGTCTCACTCCTTTGAGCAGCCACGCTCCCTTGTCCCTACACATCAGATCCAATCTCCTTCCGATTTCTTGGCGGAGTGGACACGTATGAAGAAGGAGCTTCATCACCTCCGGAGGGAAATTGATCCTCGGAAGGTAGCTGACATTGCCCTCCCGTCCTTCCAATACCTCCGGGTGCCTCCCCAGTCCGAACTCCCTGTATATCGTCGATACTCTGGGGTAGGGGACCCCTATGTTCATCTGAAGGACTTCGTCTATGAATCGGCGCCGCACAAGTATGACCGCCATCTCATGGCATATCTGTTCATAAAATCATTAGATGGTCCGGCCTTGGAATGGTTCTATTCTTTGCCTCCCGAGGAAGCCGAGGACTTCCAAATCGTCCAAGAAAGGTTTCTGCAGCAGTTTCAGGATCGGGTGGGACCCGAATACTCTTTTGTGGATTTGGTGGCCGAGAAGATGAAGCCAGAAGAAGATTTCTCCACCTATGCCGACCGGTGGCGCTCATTGGCCGCCAAGGTCCGTTGCCCAATGCCTGAGGAGGAGAAAATAAAGTTGTTGATCTCTAATGCCACACCCACCTACCGAGCCATTTTGGCCATGAACGACATCTCTACCATACACCAATTGTATAGTCGAGCCCGTTTCATCCAAACCCAACTCAAGGACTCGCCTATACATTCCATGTTTGAGACCCCCAAGGCCCGTTATGCCAAGAAGCCGCAAGGCCCAGTCACCGAGGGGATCCAGACCAATGAACAAGTAGGTGCCGTTAGCAATCCTCAAGGCCCAGTAGGTAGGTCCCCCTACACCCAACAAGCCCAACAGTCTTGGAACAACAACAACAATAGGCAGCCACCTCCCCAAGGACAAAATCCTCCTCCAGATCAGCGCCAATACTCCCAGGTCCCTCCGCCTCAAAATGGTTATGCCCCCAGGAAACCCAATGGCCCCAAGAGAGCCCAATACCCCCCATTGCCTGAGTCTCTAGCTGATGTCTTTGTAGCCCTTATGTCCCTAAATACTTTAAGACTCCCTCCTGAGAAGGCGAATTGGAATATGGCGGCCGATCAAACAAAGTATTGCGTCTATCATCGTCATCCGGGCCATAATGTGTCTGATTGCTTCCAATTCTGGGACATGATATACGATCTCCATGAGCAGAATCAGATTGATTGGGCAGAAATGAAGAGGTTGATCCAAACTCTGAGGGACCAGCAAGGCCAGAGGCAACAACAGCAGCAACAGAGGCGATAGCAGCCGCAGCAACAACAACAGCAACAGCAATACCAGCCTTTCCAACAGCAATACCAGCAACACCAGCAACAGCAGCAGCCGCAGCAGCCGGCGAACGACCTGGGCATAGTCCGTAACCCCATGCCACAACATCAACCTGCTCCGAACCCTCAACCAATTCCGCCGCCTCCTCCGCCTGCGCATGTTAACCCCGTTGTCCACCATGCACCACCAGAAGCCCAGTGGGTCTTCGATGACGATCATGAGGTAGGCCAACTCCTGGCTATTTCTCACGTCACACCCACTGTTCCCGCACCTACATCCACTACGCCTCCTTCCCTTACACCCCACATTGCCACCATCACCTCACCATTATATTCCCCCGTCACCTCACCCATCATTCCTCCGCCAAGCAACACCCCTTTCTCCCCTATGCTAGCACCTCTACTAGCCAACCCCTCTATCCTTGACACGTGGGCAATACTGTCGCGACAGCCCATGCATTATCCATGCACGTGGGCAATACTGTCGCGACCCCCCGCACCGTCGCGTCTCTAGTCGCGACCCCGCGATCTGACGCGACAAGGACCGAGATCTCTGGCTTCCATAACCACATCCTATTTATCCTCCCATGCACTTTGACTTGGTCCAAGAGGTTTATCCCGACCCCTTGAGCACTTTTTCGGCCCTAGGGACTCTCCCATGCTCCCCTAAGGACTCTACATCCGATTTTGATAGAGCTTTATCCCCCATTTTTAATTTCCACATCTTTTGAGGAGATAATACCAAATTTTCTCACTCCAAGCTCTATATAAGCAAGGCCCCTCCTCATGGACGAGGGGAGCCTCATAATCACCCCGAAGGGCTGCCAAAATTTCCTCTGAACAAGACTTAGCCACGCAGCCACTCATTAAACTCATTTCCCTTCACATTCCACTCCTCACAACTCACTCATCTCACCATCAATGGAGCAAGGAACGTGAAGAGGGCGACTTCAGCAATCTCCTGGACCTCTTGGCACACCATTGAAGCTGCATCCACGCCAGGAAGTCGCCCTAATGGGGCTCATCGTCTCCTCTCTCCCTCTTGTTTATTTCCACATGCATTTTTATGTTCTTTTTAAATAGAGCACATCTATCATCCACCCACGTTTTCCCACACCCACAGGGGTTTAAAACCACCCCAGGTGCGTTCCCACCATGATCCTCCATCTCATTTCATCTTTTAGAATAGATATTACACTTTACATGTTCTAATGGGGTCTTTTCTTTGTGTTTTCTTTTGATTGGCAGGCAAGCAAACAAGGTCTACGAGAAGCTCTGGTACTCTGGCCGGCTGGAGGACTAGAAGAAGGTCACTACAACAAATCTCCCGCATTCAGAGAACGCGACGGCCTCGGGTGATGCGACATAGACGCGTCGGTTTCCCCTGACGCGATACGAGAGACGCGGCGGCCATGACGACCGCGACACCAGGTCATTCTCCTGTTCTCTTTCTTTTTTCCTAGTTTAAGTTAGCCATTGTCTTTCTGCATCATTAGGCAACTTATATAGGTGGCGATCACTTTCCTATTTTCCATGCCATCATATTTGATATTCATGTCCGTGTCGAGGGGAAGCACAATCCTTGTGATTACAGTGGTTACTGCTGAGATTGCTTTTGATTCTTCTCCCACGCAAGACAATAGAATGCTTCTGCACCATGCTCAGGCCAATCTTAAAAAAACCCAGCGCTATGAGGAAATTTTCTGGTGTCAAAAGGCTAGACTTCAATGGTTGGATAATGAGGATAAAAATACTGCTTTCTACCATGTTGTTGTCCAAGGTAACAGGCGTAGAAGCTACATCTCTAGACTTAAAATTGATGACAACAATAATTGGTGCGATGACCAGGAAACTCTTAGGGACGCTGCAGTGCGGTATTACAGTAACCTCCTCTCTTCTGGCAACTTTGAGATTGATAATAATATTTTGGACGTTATTCCTAGTATGATCTCTGCTTCTCAGAATGCCCAGCTTTGTGCCATCCCTACTTTAGATGAGGTAAAAGGTGTAGTTTGGTCTATGAATGGTAATGGTGCTCCAGCACTAGACGGTTACTCTGGTACTTTCTACACTTCTTGCTAGGATATCATTGGCCCTGACATTTTTGAGGCAGTTAAAGGTTTTTTTAGTGGTTTTCCATTGCCTCGTGGAATCACCTCTACTGTCATTGCCCTTATTACCAAGGTGAATAACCCTTCCTCCTTTACTGATTTTCGGCCTATTAGCTTGTGCAACTTTTGTCACAAAATTATTTCCAAAATTCTATATGGTCGGCTTATGGACATTCTACCTGATATCATCTCTGAGGAACAAGGTGCTTTCGTTAAGGGCCATTATATTATTGATAACATTTCTCTTTCTAGAAGTCTGCTCAGAAATGTTGGTCGCAAGATAAGGGGTCACAATGTCATTTTTAAGCTTGACATGATGAAGGCCTATGATCGTGTTGAGTGGGAGTTCTTATTTGTTGTTCTTCGCCACTTTGGTTTCTATCATAAATTTATATCTTATGTGGGTATGCTGATCTTTAACTGCTGGTTTTCGGTTCTTGTCAATGGCCATCAAGCTGGGTACTTCAAGTCTTCCAGGGGGCTCAGACAGGGTGATCCCATTGCACCTGCCTTATTCATTATTATGGAGGAAGTCCTTAGTAGAGGTCTTCGACACCAACTTATTAATGGCTCTCTTAGACCGTATGTAGGTCTTAGAGCTTGTCCCCCAATCTCTCATCTTTTGTACGCTGATGATACTCTCATTTTCACCAATGGCCATGCTAAAACCATATCTAATATGCTTCAGTTCTTCAAAGCTTATGAGTTATCTTCTGGGCAGCTTATCAATAATAGCAAAAGTCAGTTTATCGTTTCCAGAAAAGCTCCTCCTGGTATCACTACTAGTATAAAGGCTATTACGGGTTTCAAACCCCAACAGGGATCCATGAATTATCCAAGGGTTCGCTTGAAAGAAGGTAGGGTCAAGATTTCTGATTTCAAGTATTTATTTAAGAAAATCCACAGGAACCTCTCTACTTTGAAATCTAAATTTCTTTCTCAGGATGGAACGGTCACTCTTATCAATTCTGTGCTCTCCTCTATTCCTATATACACCGCCTCAGCTCTAATCCTCCCTAAAGGTGCTATCCGTATGCTAGAGAAAGCTTGTTCATCCTTCTTCTGGAGTGGTCTTGATGGAGTTCAGAGGTGTCACTAGTTACCCTGGTCCACTATCCAACGCCCCATTGTTGAAGGTGGTATGGGGGTTCGAAGTATATGGCATGTTCTGATGACTATGGCCACTAAATATCTCTGGAATATATACCATGGTACTTCTCTTTGGGCTCGCTATGCTAGATTGTAGTCTTAACCTTTGCATAGTCTTCCTAAGAATGTTTTCTACACTGCTAATGCCATCATTGTTGAAAACACTAGATGGATTTTGGAGAATGGTAAGACTGTGGATTTCTTTTATGACTATTGCGTGGGCAAATCCCCACTGCGTTTATTGTTACATGACCCATCCAATGCTCCTCACTCTATGGTCAGTGAGGTCCTGCGGGATCCCCCCCATCCTTTTTGGGAGTTGGTGCCGAGTGTTCAAATCTTAGGCAATGTTCATCTATCTGATAAAGAGGATAAATGCATCTGGTCTCCTACGAATGATGGCGTCTTCACATCCAAATCGGCCTATAATCTTTTAAGACCTCGGGGTATTCATCGACCTGCGCTGGCTAAAATTTGGCACTGCCTCTTCCTCAGGAAAGCTTCTCTATTCTCCTGGAAAGTGATCAACATAGCAGTTCCTGTTGACTCTCGGATTTCTGATCAAAGTATCTGTCTGGCTTCCAAATGTTCGTGTTGTCGTAGTCCCCAGTTTGAAGATATTGATCACCTGTTTATTAGAAGTGATATTGCCATCACCCTTTGGCGCTGGTTCACGCAGTTTTTGTCCCCTCCAAATTTCAGCAGTGACCACTTTACCTCTTGGTGTTGGAAAAACATATAGAACTCCAATCTTTTATCTCCCTTCGGTTTTGCATCTTTATATGGCAAGATCCTTATAACCTGGGAAATCTGGAAGGAGAGATTCAAGAGGCTCTATGATCAAAAATTCAGATCCAGTAGTATCATTATGGAGAATATCAAAGCTCATATTTCTCATGCTATTCATCAAGCAACATTCAAAAATGAACCTTCTGTGAATCAATACGTCGTCCTCTGTTTGTTTGGCTACAATCCCATTGTTAGCAGGTTCAAGTTGAAGCTTGTCTGGTGGATCCCTCCTATTACTAGGCTTTGCCTCAATGTGGATGGTGCATCCAAAGGAAATCCTGGTTTGAGTGGTGGTGGTGGGTGTATTAGATGTTCAAATGGTGATATCATTTTGGCATTTGCTTTTCATTATGGTTTCGGTAATAGTCTCTAGGCAGAGGTTAGAGCTATCCATGATGTTCTCAAGCTGGCTGAAGAGTATGGTTTTCAGATTTCTTTGATTTACTTCAACTCAGCTATTCTTGTTACATCTTTTTTTTTTAATCAAAAGAGGTCATCAAGGCCTCAAGCTAGAAGAGTGCACCCTCCCCCATTAGAGGAGGGTGTTCTCACTCCGCCAGCGAGGACACCTGGGCCAAATATATTAATAATAAAAGGGTTATTACAGAAAACATAGAGGCATACCCCGGATTATATCAACCTTACATTCATTAAACCGATTCTGTCCAAGAAAGCCGGCCCTTTACAAGAGAGCTGAAGGCTTTGAGAACCACCCCAAAAAACTTGATTATGCCTAGACTCAATGGCGTGATTTGCAAGATGATCTGCCACCATATTAGCTTCACGATAGACATGAGAAAAGGAATTAAAGTCACCACCCATAATGTCCTTCACCATACGCCACCACCTATAGCTTTGCCAAGAAACACACCTATTCTAACGGAATAAGTTCACAATAGTTAAAGAGTCCGAGTGAATGGCCGAAAGATGCAAACCAATAGCTCTCGCCAGACGGAGGCCATCACACAAGGCATGGGTCTCCGCAGTTAAACTATTCCCCACCCTGTAGAAGTGAGCAAAAGCAGCAAGCACATTACCTTTACTATCTCGGATACAACCACCGCCACCACTATTCCCTGGATTTCCTTTAGAGGCCCCATCAACATTTAGACAATAATTATGAATAGGAGGAATCTAGAGAATTAGCTTTATCTATTTAGAAGAGAAATGAGGAGAGAAACCAAAAAGATGAAGGACCTGATAATCTGACGGAGAGGGAGCATATTTGAATGATGCCTTGTTACGCGCAATAGACATTTGAAGAGTAATACTTCTTATAATGACATCTGCCCGAATCTTCATTCCTTCATACTTAGTTGCACTTCTGCTCTTCCACAGTTCCCACAATGATACTACTGGGGACTACCAAAGCTTCGGGATCCACTGTCTCACCTGAAATGTTAAGCAAGTATGAGTCTACAACGAAGACTCAGCAAACGACTCAAAAATGGATTATCAATCGAACATACACATAATGATTTCAAAAAATGTTATTGCATATAGAATTCAGCAACCATACTACTTGCAATATATACATTTATCATCCACATCTTAAGTCGAAAGTGAGTACAATTGCTACTAGATTAAAGTATAAGTTTAAGACATGATCTTAACTTCACAATGTTTATCTTTGCTAAAAGATTTCAGATCTGATCATGATGATATGAATTCAAGTGTTAACATGGTACATTTGTCATACATGATTCCAAGTGTTTGCATTTTAAGAATGATTACAAAACATTCACCCGAATGAAATAAAACAAGTATCGCATGCAATCTTTATAGAGCTGAAAACAAACTTTTGTTCATAACATATACATATGTACAAATGTTTTGCCAAGACACAGCCCATACCACCCATTAGAAGTCAGATAGACATATGAACATATACTCATCACCTAGGCAATTAGTGATAGAGTCTTGGTTATTGCACAATATCAGGGGAAGCCCTCCCCACCTTAACCAGTGGTACTTGTTGCCCAGGTAGCAAGCCCAGAGGGGGTTGAATGGGATTCTAAAAATTTGTTTAAATAAAAACCTGTCAACAAAAATGCTTAATAGAAAAACACTGAGATTGATTGTTAGTGTTAGTAATAGAGAAGACAAGAGAGAAAACCCACAATCACACAACATACGAAATTTTATCTTGGTTCGGACCTCCTATCCCAAGGAGTCCTACATCTAGTCCCCAAGCAACAACTTGGGATTTTACTATCCAAGGGTACAGTCCCCCTTAAGGACCCTTACACATCCAACAGCAGTTGGCCTTCTCTTCAACAACCTAAAAAGGTACAAAGACCACCCTAATACACAAGTCTTCCTTCCTCAACGAAGGGAATTACAACCACTTGTTTCCAACAGGTCCTCTCTTCACAGCTCGAAGAGGAACTTCACAACATATGAGAATAAAAGCGAATGGCCCCTAGACCAAGCTTACAACAAATGCTTGATCCGACGCAATGTCTGAGAGAGAAAGATTTTCACTAGATGAAAACTCTCAAAACTACAAAGGCTCTCCAAAAGCTAAGCAAATGAACACGGAGAGAAAAGAGCTATAGAAGACTATGGAGTGAAGCTTTGGGGCTCTTGTTTCTGATGTCGCAAGTTGTAGGTTGGTTCTCTAAAAGCTCTAAGGTGAAAAAAGTTGTTCATCATGGAGACATCAGTCTTCTATATATCTTCTCTTGAAAAATGTAGTCGTTGAAATGGCCGTTGTCTCTATGATAGATGCACGTTAGACAGCATGGTCCGAGGTGCATGACAGGTAAGCTTGCAGCCATTTAATGCTCTTGAGCCATGCACGCAAAGAGAAGATTCATCTAGATATTCTTCAGCTTCTAGTTTTCCAACGTTGTAAGATTTGGTACTCACAAACACCTGCACACAATAAATGCCAAATCGTAGGCAGCTAGACTGTCTCTATGCTTGTCAATCAACGTTAGAAACCATGCAGTAAGAATGTACACCAAAATAGAAATGATATTCTGTCACCTGAAAAAGTATTTGCTATTGTATCATGGGTGTAGAAAGCATTCAGACATGCGACATGCAGATGATGTGTACAGTCACAATAAATGCAGAGATATTAGTGATGCATGCGGGAAGACTTTGACATTCACAATATTTGAAAATATATTTAAATATCATGTATGAAATTGATGTAGTCCATGAAGTCATTATAACAATGAAATAGTTGTTCAACTTATGAAATCGTTGTTTATGCAAATCATTATACAAATATAGGCAAATCATTGTTCAAACATAAACAAATCGTTGTTTGAGAAAATCGTTGTTCAAACATAAACAAATCGTTGTTTGAGTAAATCATTGTTCAAACATAAACAAATCGTTGTTTGAGAAAATCGTTGTTCAAACAAGCAAATCGTTGCAGAGATCAAATCGTTTTATACGTAAAGTCAAATCGTTCTAGCTATCAAATCGTTGTTTTCGCTTATCGAATCGTTACAACAATCAAATCGATGTTTTCACTTATGAAATCGATATGACAATCAAATCATTGTTTTCTCTTATGAAATCGTTATAAGAGTTAAATCGATGTTTTTACTTATGAAATCGATATGACAATCAAATCGTTGTTTTCTCTTATGAAATCATTATAAGAGTCAAATCGATATGAGACCGAAATCGTTGTTACACTTATGAAATCATTGTGAAAACGAAATCGATGTGAAGCCGAAATCATTGTTTTACTTACGAAATCGTTGTGAGACAGAAATCGATGTGAAACCGAAATCATTGTACTCACTTATCAAATCGTTATAAGATGAAATCGTTGAGCGATAGAATCGTTCATGCTCACTTATCAAATCATTATAAGATGAGATCGTTGTAGCGATAGAACCGTTCTTTGACTTATGAAATCGTTATGCTGTAAGGGAAATCGTTGTTCTACAAAGGAAATCGATGTGTACTTAGAAGAAATGCATGCTCTGAACTTTAAATGATACAGTGTAAGAATTACTTACAGATTTGGCTTGACTTATTCCCTATGGATGAACTTCAGAAAAACTTGTTAGAAAATGATTGTTAGGGTTTTGTTAATCACCAAAATTGTATATAACTAAATAAATTTATATGGGGATGGACTGATCATCAATCTCCCCCTTTTTAGTGATGACAAAACATAACATAAAGATATAAGACTCTGAAATGAATCTAAGTAAATTTGCTAGAGAAATTTAAAGAGTGTATTTCATAACATTTTACTTTCTCCCATTTTTTTTCATTAAGCAAAAGGATATGAAGATAAACAAAGAAAGAAGAGAAGAAAGATAAATGGTGGCCAAACATCAATCTATTAGATCACTGCGGGGGTACAGGAAGATAGAAGGCAGGAGACAAGAGAGAGGCATGGTGAGTAATAATCGGCCAAGCCTTGCATTCCTACTCTTCAAAATAACCTTGGAAGGCTCCATAAACTATAGAGTAGGAAGGTCCCATAACAGGAGCCATCCTCTGGATGTGCAGTTGCTTTTGAGCTTCCACGAAGTTGCCATGTTCATCTTGGCCAAGAGACATTTTGTAGGAGTTGGAGATGCCAAAGCTAGCATGCTGGAGAAATTGATCTACTAAGATGGGGTAGAAGATCTGCTGCTGCTTTAGTTCCTTTTTCATAGCCACATACACCTTGTATCTCTCAACCCATGTGGTAAAGGGGTCTTGAACAAGGCGAATGGAGTTCAGATCGAGGAATTCTTCAGCAGAGAGATGAAGTTTAGTAGCTTTATCCTAAGAGGAGTTGAAATCAACAAACTGCTGAGCAGAAAGTGGGTAATGCCTTTCCCAGGCAGCTGGAGACAGCCGCTCACACTCGGACAACAGAGGGGCAAGAACATCTGATTTGATGTGGCCCTGATGATATTCCTAGAACAAAAAATGGTGGAATACAAGCAAATTACCTCTCTGAACAGAAATGTGGTCCATGACTGGAAAATCTTTCAAAAATGATGGGACCGACGTCAGAATCCATGACTAAAGAGTGAAGTGGAGGTAGGAAGACCACATATGGCATCTTCAATGTGGCAAAATCCACTTGAATGTAGGTGGAATGTGCAGTATCCAAACCAAGAAGAAAAATAGCTTGCCGGAATTGGCCAAGCTGAACTTTGGCCATATTATTGAGATATTTGTAATCGTTAAACATCTGGAAATAGCGGATAAGCTTGATCTCCTTTTGAATAAATGGACCCCAGGTATTCTTGTGATGAATCACAAACCACTCAGAGGAGTGAGTGGGTGATCCCTGGGTGGGAATAGAGCAGAGCTGGCAGATATGAATTGCTTGTATAAAGACTGATGGCCCCGAGCCCACTGATCTTCATTTTTAGCCTCAGTCATAGAGAAAATTTTTGACTGTTTAGCTTTTGAAAGAGAAGAGAGAGGGAGAACAACATTTAGGTGGTCGGTGAGATGTAGGTGAGGAATGCCAAAAATGGTGGCAAATGTGCATTTCTGGAGGAATTCACAATAGATAGACCTTCTTCGATTTTCAACAGTGAGAGAAAACCAAAGAGGTAGAAAACAAGGCTCAAAATAAATAGCAAGGTTGGAAGATATTTTCTCTTTTTATGAACATGGCTGGAAGAGCCTGTCCTATGAATGTGAGTGCAAACTGACAGGACTGAGCGAAGTATGGCTACTTCAAACTCATCTTTGATGTCCTGGATAAAGGGACCTTCAAGTTGGGCACCCTCTGGAATGATGGTAAAAAAGGAGGGAGGAGTAGGAGGATGAAGGAAAGAATAAGAAGTAGAGGGAGGTGGTATAAATGGTCCAGCTGATGAGGGACCAGAAGATGAGGCTCCAGCTGAGGAGGATGCTGGAGGTGCCTCAGAAGTAGGAGGAGGAATAGATGTGGAGGAAGCAGGAGAAGAGGAGGTTGTGATAGAAAATGGTGTAGGTGAGGAAATGTTTTTGGGAAGAGGTTGTTTAAAGGTGGCAGGAGCTGGAGGAGCAGTGGTAGATGAAGGTGGAGAAGGAGGGGCTGGAATTTGAAGAGGAGAAGTAGGGGGCTCTAGGGGCACAGCCACTTCTACAGGTGCTTCAACTCTTCCATGCTCATCCTGAGATTCTGCTGGCCCGGATGGCCCTGACTCATCCACAACTGGCCCTGAAGGCTCTGCTTGCTCAACCAATGGCCCTAGTGGCCCAGATGCATCTTGTGTTGGCTGATCCTAACTTGATTCCTCAACAACCTTTGGCCCTGATGGCTCTGAATCCACAACACCAATTGGCCCTGATGGCCGGAATTCTTCTTCTGCATTACTTGTCCCTGATGGCCGGAATTCTTCTTCATTCCTTGGCCCTGGTGGCCGAACTTCTTCTACTAAAACTGGCCCTGACGGCCTTGAAGATTCTGGAACTACATGAGTGGGAGCAGGTGGGGCAGTGGAAGCTAAATGTGCCCTCACCACATCTGAAAGATCTGTCACTAATGTTTTCATACTTCCCAACTCATTTTTCATCCACCTCAGTGCTGCTTTTACCATACTTAGCTCTTTGACTGCAAAGCTCTAGCTCATAAAAAGGGATGAGATATCTGACTGCACAGAGCAAAGAATTTTCCCTTGTGAATCTAATCTCTCAATCACTGGCTTCAGGTTCACTCTGAGCTTCTTCTTCTTTGACCTTCGGTGTGCCTTTTTAGTAAGTAATGGAATTTCAGTGGTTACACCTTTGCCTTTGTCACTGGTGCCAACAAATGGCTCCACATTATCAACAGGAACTTCACCTTCATCTGAGGTGCTCTCCACAACACCTTCATGAAACTGATCAACATGGGGGCTAGCCGAGGGCTCCCCCTGAACATCTACTGCCATTTCAGCCACATGCTCCCTCTGAGCAGGAGCATCCTCTACCTGAACATCACTATGGCCTGGTGCCACAACTTCTGCAACAACTTCTACTTGCTCCCCCTGAATGCTGGCGACAGTATTCAATACTTCATGAAGAATAGATGTAATAACTATCGTGGGGGTATCAACCTCTGATGATTGCCCAATGGGTGCTATGTGTTATGGAGGAATTTCTTCAAGTCTTCTTGGACTAGCCACTGGTTCTTCTGGCCTGACTGCTGCTGCTGCCTCTGCCAGGACTGCTGGGGCTCCTGGAGGTTCTACAATAGGGTCTTCAGCCCTCACTTCTGCCTCTGCCTCTGCTTCTGGAACAGAAACTTCTTGAGCTTCTCCAATAATGGCCTCACCTTCAACGACTGAAGACTTGGTCCAAACACAAGCTACTAAAGAAAAACCGCTTTTCTTCAAATTTTTTGATCTGATAGCCTGGTTCATCTTCTTTGAAACTTCACCATTCAAATCTATATTATAATGCTGGAAAATCCTTGTCAGCAGATGAGCATAAGGAAGGGACACGTTGAGCTTGTTCTTCTTGTCCCACATCATTGCAGTTGCAAACTTCATTCTTTCAATAATTACCTCTACCATATCGATATCTTGGTTCTGAATCGCCCAGAACATCATGTCGGAGTCAGACTTTGGGCAAGTGGAGAAAGTTGCACTTCTTGGTACAAGGATTTGGCACACTATGAAATGCAAAATCCGGTTGAAGGCATTCAACTGGTTGATGTTGATTTTACCATCCTTCAGCTTATATTCAGTACTGATAATCCCTAGTCCCTTGACATGAATGTTGACACTGTCTACCCCACTGCGACCACTGGTAGACACTCCAAAGGAACTCTCCAACAGATCATATGTAATGTTAATGGGAGTACCTTTGACTGTGGAGGTTAGGGACCCGTCCTCTTCAGATTTTAAAAAGGTATAGAAAGCCTTCACCAAATCTGGATAGCTTGCCTCTGAAATACTCACCATCTTTGTCCACTTCATCCTCTGCATTGCTGCTACCACACTGTGCATCCTGTTCTTCTCCAAATCAGCCACATCCACTACCTTGTTACCACAGAGCTTCGTCATCATCGCTGCAAACCGTTCCTACCGCTCTGCTGTGAGGAATGCGGTGTTGTAACCGCCAACAGTGTCGGAGACCCGAAAAACCGCCATGGATTTGAACAGGGAAAGGTTCTGGAGGATCGTGGGAAGGAGTAGAACAGAAGCCCTCAAGAGATTTTGGCACGAACAGAGGGATTCTTTCGAAATCACACAGTGAGGATGCCGGAATCGATAGGGTTTATCGTTCCAGGCGAGTCGAAAGAGATGAGAGAGAAAGGTGGAATCGTTATGGTAAAAATTACGGGATTAAAAGCAGGACTTAAAGTTGCTTTTGAAAAGACATATCAATAAACGCGGAAAACAACAAAAAGAGATGATTTTGCAAGAGATAAAGACTTTTTAAATATCGAACCGTCAGATCAATTTATGACGCAAGCAATTAAAGGATTTCCTTAATTCCAGGGGAGAGAATAAGCATTATTCTGAAACTGTTATTATTTCAGTTACGTGCAGAAAATCTATTACAAATTACACATGCCTAATTCCCTTCTAAGAGATGTAAATCACTCTTCATGTAAGGCTTTTGTAAAGATATCTGCTAACTAATTTAAGGTATCTATAAAAGAAATATTTATATTACCATTTGCTACATGATCTTTAATGAAATGATATCTAACCTCTATATGCTTCGTTCTAGAGTGCTGGACTGGATTTTTGGTGAGATTTATTGCACTGGTGTTTTCGCACAACAATGAAATGGTCTTCATGTGCAGTCCATAATCCTCAAGTTGTTGTGTTATCCACCATAGTTGAGTGCAACAGCCTCCAGCAGCTACGTACTCAGCTTCAGCTGTTGATAGTGCTACTGAATTTTATATCTTTAAGGACTATGAAACCAAGCATCCTGCAAGAAATTGACAACTTCCACTGGTACTTTTTCTATCTATCTTGCATCCAATATAGTCAGCATCAGAATATCCTACTAAACTAGTTTCACATGATTTTAGATACCATAAACCTAGATCATGAGTTCTAGCTAGATATCTAAAAATCCTTTTAACAGAAATTAAATGAGATTCTTTAGGATCAGCCTGATATCTTGCACACATGCATACTCTAAATAGAATATTAGGTTGACTAGCAGTTAAGTAAAGTAACGATCCTATCATACCTCTGTAAAGTTTTTGATCTACTTTCTTACCATCTCTATCACTGTCTAACCTTGTAGATGTGCTCATTAGTGTGGACAGTGGCTTTGCATTGTCGAATCCAAATTTCTTTAATAAGTCCTTGGTGTATTTCGCTTGGCAGATGTGTGTGCCTTCTTTGCCTTGCTTGATTTGAAGTCCAAGGAAATAATTGAGTTCCCCCATCATGCTCATTTCGAATTCTCCCTGCATAAGCTTTTCAAAGTACTTGCACAGAGATTCATCAATAGATCCGAATATTATATCATCCACATAGATTTGCACAAGTAATATATTTTTGACTTTTGACTTAATAAATAAAGTGCTATCTACCTGTCCTCTGATAAAACCATGGTTTAATAAAAATGCACTAAGCCTTTCATACCATGCTCTAGGTGCTTGTTTTAAACCATATAAAGCTTTATGCAATTTGAAAATGTGATTTGGAAAATCTACATCATCAAAACCAGGAGGTTGTTCTACATAGACTTCCTCCTTTATGTATCCATTTAAAAATGCAGATTTTACATCCATTTGAAAAGGTTTTAAATCTAATGCAGATGCATAAGCAAGTAAAATTCGAATTGCCTCTAGTCTAGCCACTGGTTCATAGGTTTCATCGAAATCTATGTCTTCCTCTTGGGAATAGCCTTGAGCAACCAGTCTAGCCTTGTTTCTAGTGATAACACCAGCTTCATCCAATTTGTTCCTGAACACCCATTTGGTGCCAATCACAGGATGATCTAATGGTCTCGAAACAAGGGTCCAAACTTGGTTTCTCTTGAACTGATTAAGTTCATCTTGCATGGCCATTATCCAAGATTCATCAGACAGTGCTTCATTGACTGTCTTCGACTCAATTTGAGAAACAAATGCTAAGTAATCACATGGAATAACATTACCTCTTGTTCTTACCCCAACAGATGGATCTCCAATGCTGTTGTCTCTTGGGTGATCCTTCTCGTATCTCCATTCCTTTGGAAGATCATTATGAGATATTTCTTTTTGTTTCAATTCTTCCAAGGTGGATCTTCATTATCCTTGATAGATGTATCCCTTAGTTTCTTGGATAACTTTTCTGCATTTTCATTATCACTATCTACTTCCTTTCTCAAGGAAGGGTTAGATTCATTAAAAATAACATGGACAGTTTGCTCAATTAATAAACTTTGTTTATTAAAGACTCTATAACCTTTAGGTTTAGAAGCATACCCCATGAATATTCCTTCATCAGATTTGGAATCTAACTTACCAATATCTCTCATACCATTATTGTGGATGACGTAAGGGCATCCGAACGTCCTGAAGTGACTAATGTTGGGCTTCTTTTGCTTGTAAAGTTCATACACTGTCTTCTTCAGGATTGGCCTGATCATCACTCTATTTATTATGTAACATGCTGTGTTGATTACTTTAGCCCAGAAATATCTAGGAAGATTGTATTCTGATAACATGGTTCTGGCCATATCCAATAATGTTCTATTCTTCCTCTCAACTACTTCATTCTGTTGTGGTGTCCTTGGTGCTGAGAAGTTATGCTCAATTCCTTGATCATCACATAATTCTGCAAATTTATCATTTTGGAACTCTCCTCTATGATCTGATCAAATACTAATTATGCTGAACTTCTTGTCCTTCTGAACTTAACAAAGCTGTCAAACGTGTCATTTTTATGCTCCAAGAATGATACTCATGTAAATCTTGAATAATCATCCACTATCACAAATCCAAAGTTCTTTCCTCCTAGGCTGGTGGTTCTCATTGGCCCAAATAAATCCATATGCAACAGTTCTAGATGTTTGGAGGTGGTTACAACTATTTTTGACTTGAAAGATGATTTTGTGTGCTTCCCTTTTGCACAAGGTTCACACACACCTTCTATTCTTGAGCTTATTTTGGGCAAACCTTCCACTAGGTTTTGCTTGATCAATTATCTAATTCCATCCAAACTGTAGTTACCCAATCTTCTGTGCCATAGTTCAGCTGATTGATCTTTATTTGCTGCAAGGCATACATCCTGATCTTTCAACTCTTTTAGATGAAGCACATATAGATTCTTTTCTCTGCAGGCTTTGAACACTGTTACACCATCTTTCATAATTACACACTTTGACTCTTGAAACATGATCTGGTGACCCTTGTCACACAGCTGGATGATACTTATCAAATTGTGCTTGAGACCTTTAACGCATAACACATCTTCTATGAGAATTCTGCCTTGGCTACCAACTGGTCCACAATTGATCATTGTACCCTTTCCATTGTCACCATAAGTCACTGTGCTTTCTTCATCTTTGATGTGTGAGAATAGCTTTCTGTTGCCTGTCATGTGCCTTGAGCACCCGCTGTCCAGGTACCACTTCGATGCTCTAAGGCTTCTCTGTAATAAAAACACTAAGATTTAGGTACCCAAGTTCTTTTGGGTTCTTGATGGTTAGTTTCATTAGCTTTTCTTTTAGGGATCTATTTTAGGTGTTTTGTCGTACAGGTTGTTCTGGTATGTCCTAATTTATTACAATGACTATAACAAGATATTCTACTTACTTTTTCAGTTGGGATGTATTTAAAGTTAGATTTATATTCAATATTTTGTTCAGCTACAAATTTTGGCGTTGGATAAATTTTAGGATGGACTGTTGTTTCTTCATTATCTGGTGGAGTATATCCTAAGCCATGCTTCTTCTTGCCTGATCTTCTAGCTCCTTTTAGTATTAAATTTGATTTACCATTTGTAAACTATTCAACTGTATTAGTTAAATATTCATTTTCCTTAGTTAGTGTGTCAACTTCCTTTTTAAGTTTATTTAAAGTTTCCTGATTTTCCAGATTTGCTATTTGTTCATTTTTAACTTTTAGATCTTCACATAACAATTCATTTCTCCTTTTCAGTTCGGAGATTTGTTTTTCTAACTGCTCGGTTTCAGACTTTAGATCTGAGTTTGTGACTTCTAAGCATGCATGACTTTTCCTGGTGGTTTTTAATATTTTACATGCACCTTTATATTTACTGTATAGTTCATTAAATGCGTCTTCTAAACTATCAGAATCAGATTCATTGCATGAATGAAAGGATGAATCAGAAGTTACCTTTTCCTCTATGTTTTCCATGAAGGCCAGGTTGGCCTTTTCTTCTTCTTCTTCACTGGAGCTTGACTCACTGTCTGAGTCGTTGCCGTTGCTCCATGTAGCTGCCATGGCTTTCTTTTTGTACCTTTTGAATTTCTTCAAGCTGTCCTTCTTTCTGAACTCCGTCTTCTTTAGTTTTGGACATTCAGCCTTAATATGTCCAGGTTTCTTACATTCATAGCATATGGGTTCAGCTTTCTTTGTATCCTTGACTTCGGGTTTCTTGAAATCTTTTCCTTTCTTGAAATATCTCCTTCCAGACTAGTATTTCTTCTTGACCAATATGTGTTGTAATCTTCTAGATAGGAATGCTTCCTCATCTTCACTGCTTCCAGTGCTTTTATCACCATCTGGTTCATCACCAGATGTGTCTTCTGCAGCTTTGAGAGCATTGATATGTTTCTTTCTGCTGGAGGACTCCCCAAGCCTTTCCATGTTTATCTCGTGGGCCATTAGTAACCCAATGAGCTTTTCAAGAGACATCCTTTTCAGGTCATTTGCTTCTTCTATGGATGTTACTTTAGGAGTCCATGAGGCTGGTAGGGATCTCAATATTTTCCTTACCATATCTCCTATGTCATATCTTTTTCCAAACCCAGCCAATCCATTTGTAATATCTGTGAATCTGCTATACATTTGTGTGATTGATTCTCCTGGTTGCATTTGAAATCTCTCATACTGAGCTACCAAGATATCTATGCTTGTTTCTTTGACTTTGTCTGTTCCCTCATATGTGATTATGAGTTTCTCCCACATTTCCATTGCTGATTTACACGTTAAGATCCTATTAAATTCTTTCTTACTCAGCGCACAACACAATATACTCTTTGCTTTGCAGTTTAATGATATCTTCTTCTTATCATCGTCTGTCCAATTTTCTCTATTGTTGAGAACAACTAAGTCTCATTCTTCTATGATGGACCACAGTTGAAAATCGAGACCCTGGAGAAAGAACTCCATTCTTGTCTTCCAATAGTTGTAGTCCTCACCATCAAATAGAGGGGGTCGGTTGACTGACTAACCTACTGCATACCCTTGTGCTGCAATTTATCTTTGCCCTTCAGATCGTGAGATCTTCTTTCTTGAAGAGACTTGACTCTGATACCACTTGTTGCCCAGCTAGCAAGCCCAGAGGGGGGGTGAATGGAATTCTAAAAATTCGTTTAATTAAAAACCTGTCAATAAAAATGCTTAATAGAAAAACACTGAGATTGATTGTTAGTGTTAGTAATAGAGAAGACAAGAGAGAAAACACACAATCACACAACACAGGAAATTTTATCCTGGTTCGGACCTCCTAGCCCAAGGAGTTCTACGTCCACTCCCCAAGTAACAACTTGGGATTTTACTATCCAAGGGTACAGTCCCCCTTAAGGACCCTTCCACATCCAGCAGTAGCTGGCCTTCTCTTCAACACCCGAAGATGTACAAAGACCACCCTGATACACAAGTCTTCCTTCGTCAACGAAGGGAATTACAACCACATGTTTCCAATAGGTCCTCTCTTCACAACCCGAAGAGGAACTTCACAATAGATGTGAATAAAAGCGAATGACCCCTAGACCAAGCTTACAACAAATGCTTGATCTGAGGCAATGTCTGAGAGAGAAAGATTTTCACTAGATGAAAACTCTTAAAACTACAAAGGCTCGCCAAAAGCTAAGCAAATGAACACGGAGATCAAAGAGCTACAGAAGATTATGGACTGAAGCTTTGGGGCTCTTGTTTCTAATGCACGCAAGTTGTAGGTTGGTTCTTTTAAAGCTCTAAGGTGCAAAAAGTTGTTCTTCATGGAGACATCAGTCTTCTATATATCTTCTCTTGAAAAATATAGCCGTTGAAATGGTCGTTGTCTCTATGATAGACGCACGTTAGACAGCATGGTCCGAGGTGTATGACAGGTAAGCTTGCAGCCATTTAATGCTCTGGAGCCATGCACGCAAAGAAAAGATTCATCCAGATATTCTTCAGCTTCTAGTTTTCCAACGTTGTAAGATTTGGTACTCACAAACACCTGCACACAATAAATGCCAAACCGTAGATAGCTAGACTGTCTCTATGCTTGTTAGTCAATGTTAGAAACCATGCAGTAAGAACGTACACCAAAATAGAAATGCTATTATGTCACCTGATAAAGTATTTGCTATTGTATCATGGGTGTAGAAAGCATTCAGACATGCGACATGCAGCTGATGTGTACAGTCACAATAAATGTAAGGATATTAGTGATGCACGTAGGAAGACTTTGACTTTCACAATATTTAAAAATATATTTGAATATCATGTATGAAATCGATGTAATCCATGAAGTCATTATGACAATGAAATAGTTGTTCAACTTATGAAATCGTTGTTTATGCAAATCATTATACAAATATAGGCAAATTGTTGTTCAAACATAAACAAATCGTTGTTTGAGCAAATCATTGTTCAAACATAAACAAATCGTTGTTTGAGCAACTCGTTGTTCAAACGAGCAAATCGTTGCAGAGATCAAATCATTCTATACGTAAAGGCAAATCATTCTAGTCATCAAATCGTTGTTTTCACTTATCGAATCGTTACAACAATCAAATCGATGTTTTCACTTATGAAATCGATATGACAATCAAATCGTTGTTTTCTCTTATGAAATCATTATAAGAGTTAAATCGTTGTTTTTACTTATGAAATCAATATAACAATCAAATCTTTGTTTTCTCTTATGAAATCATTATAAGAGTCAAATCGTTGTTTTCACTTATGAAATCGATATGAGACTGAAATCGTTGTTACACTTACGAAATCGTTGTGAAAACGAAATCGATGTGAAGCCGAAATCGTTGTTTTACTTATGAAATCGTTGTGAGACCAAAATCGATGTGAAACTGAAATCATTGTACTCACTTATCAAATCGTTATAAGATGAAATCGTTGAGTGATAGAATCCTTCATGCTCACTTATCAAATCGTTATAAGATGAGATCGTTGTAGCGATAGAACTGTTCTTTGACTTATAAAATCATTATGTTGTAAGGGAAATCATTGTTCTACAAAGGAAAAGGATGTTTACTTAGAACAAATGCATACTCTGAACTTTAAATGATACAATGTAAGAATTACTTACATATTTGGCTTGACTTATTCCCTATGGATGAACTTCAGAAAAACTTGTTAGAAAATGATTGTTAGGGTTTTGTTAATCACCAAAATTGTATATAATTAAATAAAATTATATGGAGATAGAATGATCATTAGTACTTGTCCACCTCCAAGATTTCTTCCCATGCCCTCGGGAACATATAACATATTGAACATTTCCATAGGGGTATTACTATGGTCATATTCCAGATTACTTTTATAGTGGCAGTGTCTTATTGGCCATATACAAATTCATTTAAAAATTTCTCTAGATTCAAATGCAACATAACATGCTGCCAAATCATATACATATAATCAGATGCTGACAGAGACATATTTCTGATTTATCACATGATGTATTTTCTGAACATTTTCCCACAATTCATTTCAAAAGAACACAATTCTCACAATGATAATAAGACTTAAATAGTTATAGTTGTCGAAAAATCATAAAATCTTTCCAGAACATGCCTCTAATATCATAAATCAAATCAGGAGATTTTCATGATTTTCTGACATATATTCTAATTTCCACAGCAATCAAATCAGTGATGTAAATAGAGAAATATTCATCACAATTAAACCGTCTCTCAAACTAGTTCAATATGTATATTATGTGTATATCATAACCATACAAGCCACTTTTCAAAGTCTGATGATTTTTGGAATTCAAAAACTATTTATCAAATTAAAACAGTGTTACTGATTTTTGTATTTCAGTCATGGAATTTACAAAAAACTGTCAAATTTGGATTCCAGATCTAACACAATATGAGAATATCCTTGTCATGTATTTCTACACATAATTCACAATTTTATCATGAGCATCCATCAATTATAAAATTTTTCTTTTAAATCTAAGCTTAATTCCAGAACTCAGAAAATTGCCCTAAATTATGGTGACCACAGAATTTAACCCAATTTACAGTGTGTCAAAAGTTGTTTTACTAAACACTACACTTTTCACTGAAAGTCCATTCAGAGTTTGAATATAAATATATAAATCAGGATGTAAAAATAGGTCAAAATAGTGAACAGAGGAACTTGACGGCAACCCTGCTGCTGTTAACCTCAATTGACGGCAAGAAGGTTGACGTTAAGTTCATCCTTGAAGGCAGTCAAGGTTGACATTAACCTGACAGGGAACCTGAACTCATCCGAGACTCATATAAACCCCAAATCTGTCTGTTTGTAAATTTTTAAAATCATGTAAAAATTATAAAAAGGTAAAACTTAAGGTTGGAAACCCGATCCCTAGGTTACTTGCCTCTAAAACACCAAGAAATCCACAGATTTAGCCGATGAGGCCCGCCTTGGCCAACCAATACAGTCCTCCTTCCGGGTTAAAATCCTTGATCCGCAGGTCCCCCGATTATTAGCACACCTTGGAGACGTCTTCAGCCCTGAAAAGCACACCTTCTTCACTCACAGATGCTTGGTCTAAGACTCCATGAAGATCAAAACGCCGGTTTTCTTCCACCTCTCCTTGAGACTTGGAGAAGACACCCCAAAAATTGTTCCAAGAAGCTAACCCACCCTTTTTATAAGGGATAGGCCTCCCCAAACTCTACCTACGAGGTAAGATACGTAACCCCCATCTGTTTCCTAATTTTCAGCCCCTTACCATAAGTTCACCAGTGTTGGACTACGAGAATCTCTCTGTCAATTCTGGAAGAAGAAGACGTCAAGGTCTACTGCCGTTTACATAGAATAGACATCAATCGATATGGATGTTTACCTGAAGTTGACGGCAAGGGATATTGACGTAAACCTGCTGTTGACGGCACTCGATGTTGCCGTCAAAAACATAGGTCAACCTGCATCTAACCCGAGAACAAACCATACCATACTACAACATACTAAACTATACACAAATATACACATAAATTTCTAAATACACAATAAAATAGGCATCAATTGAAATTAAAACTATAAAATAGGCATTAATTGAAATAAAACGTGTATGATCTATGTTGTGAGATTGTGTTTGGGTTTCTTATTACTGGTTAAATAGAAATACATAGACTGATCATGTTCAGTTTCGCACAGTAAATGTATGTTTCATTGGAACTTTAAGTCATACTAGTAAATTCAAGTAATGATAAATAATCCTAGGAAATGATGCTTGATTCAGAAAAATATGAAATTTGGTGTATGTAATGCATGACTAGGAGGAGACTTACTGTCAAAATTTCAAGATTTTCTGTGCTCTATACTTGCTGCTATAATTTTCTGAATTATCAAGATGTACATGGGAATTGATAGATGTGAGAAAGAGTACATGAATATTGAAATTATGATCTAGATAGTCAATGTAGTATCATGATAGGTCACTGTTGTGTAGTAGAATAATGATTTCAGAAATGATGAAATGAGTTGTATGGTCTTATATTATTGTCTTACTAAATGATTTGGCAACCATGCATAATTTTATGGAAAAGTATGCTAGAATTATATATGGATATTAATTACATGAATATATGACATGAGATTTCTGAATAGATATGGCCAATAAGACATTGCTATTATAGAGATGCCTACATGGAACTACATCATAGAATGCCCTTATGGTTATGGTTCACCTACATGAAATTGACTACATGAATCTGTAGGCAACAAATGAAATCCTGGAGGTAGACATGTTCTACTGGTTAAGGTGGGGAGGGCTTCCTCCAGTATTGCGCAATGACCAAGACTTCATCACTGTTTTGCCTAGGTGATAAGTGAATGCTACATACTACATGATCTCTATTAATAGTGGGGCTATGTCTTGGCAATACTATGTACATGCTACATGATATTGTCTAAATGATATATGATAATGTCAAAATGCTACATGATGTTGTCTATATGCCATACTACATGATAAGGTCTACATACCATTATCACATGTAATGACCCTCCTTATACCGGTACGATTATACCAATCCACATCGATATGAAGGGCGTCATTACAGTGGGACATTTACCCAACACAATACAATAGGCTAAGATGTACATAAATAAACAAGAGAGTACAGTGGAAATAAAAGAGATCTTATTTCATCATCATTCACATAATTCCACAGTCTATATAGTGAAAGTAAAGAAAGAACAATTGTCCACATTATACATGTCCATATGAAATAACATTGTGCATAACATTGTTTACATACTATGAAAAGAAAAGAGTAAACTATGCAGCACTCCACAAGCAGCTACTCCTCACGCTCGGAGTTGCTCCTCACTAAGTCCTCCTCAAGTAAGGGGACACCTGTCTCTCCTGTATATCAAAGCAAGTAAGAGTCTTCTAAAAAGAAAGACTCAGCAAGCAATCTAAGGAACATCCTTACACACATCACACACATGCTATTCTTATAATCCATAAGAGAGAATACATGGTACATGCGTCATTTCAATTTAACAAATAAACATGAACAACCTACACATGCTTTCTACACATATATATAACATGATTCATGGTTTCAAATTTTATTCATTTCACTTCAAAATTATAAGCAATTTGATCATGGAAATATGCATACAATAACTAGCAAACCTAGCATGATATCTAATCATTTTCACATGCTTTTATAACACTTATTCACATCTTAAGCTTGCTGTTTTAACATAATTGTATCACATTCACATGTTTTCACATCATTTCACATGCTATCACATTCACATAACACTATCACATATTCACATTTCAAAACACCTCGTTAACGATCATCGTTAATGATCATGCACACAAATCCAACTTGCTATGCACACAAATCCATGCAAAACACCTCGTTAACGATACAGACCCTACATTGCCATGGGAACACTAACAAAGCAACGTGGGTCGGAAATCGGACAGACTGGCCAAGAACTATCAGAGCTCAGGTGGCCACTTTCTAAATTGCGTCCAACACAGTGGATGCCTTCATGAAGTATAAAAGCGTCGGACTTACCTGCCGCCATTCCACTCTGAATCGCGTCGGCCACAAGCGACGCGTTCACAAGAATGTGTCCCCTGTGCCGGATGCCTTTCAGAGCTCAGAAGCATACCGTGGAATCCTTCTGGAAAACACACACCAAACTACTCCATACACATGTAAAGTAGGATTAAAAGCTATAAACGTGTTTCTATACATGATCACTATCATGCCCATGCATTCTTCCCATCAAATCCACCATACACATCATACACATATCAAAGATCAGGAGACACAACAGACACCAGGGTAGAATTCTGTAGCAACCTGAATTTTTGCGAAAAATAAAAATTTAAATAAAGAATTTAAAACCTAGCTAAATGGATATTTAAATAGAGCATTAAATAAAACCCATTAAATGGAAAAGAGTAATGGGCTTTGCTTAATGGATCTTCTAGAATTTATTGGGTCAAAAATATGAATTTACAAAGGGAGAATAATAGGAAAATACCCTAAATTCGTAACTAAATTATTACCTAAATAGAAAATGGGTATTTAATGCATTAAATAGGAAGTTAGTCCACAGTGAATGTCAGTCGGTCAACCGACCACCATTGCAACCATCCTGAGTAGCCCCCCAATGTACACTGGACAAGAAGTGAAATTACCTTCCCTGCCATCCATTGCTCTGCTAGGGTTTGGCGCCGCCGACCTGCTCTGGCGTTGAACGCCGCCGGCCATGGGGTCGCCGGGGGGTGCCCCGACCTCCCCTAGTCGATCCGCCTGGGGAGGCTCTGCTCCCGCTCGTGTGGCTGCGGACTTCCATGCAGGTATCGCGTCAGGGGTATCGGCCCACGTTGAAGGAGCATGCAGACCCATCAATGCGGAGGTCCCACCCTCGCCCGGCCATGCAAATGCTGCTTCGACGTCCCACAAGTCCTTTGCCGAAATTCTCATGGCGTCTGTCTTGCCGCCTGCTTTCCCCCTCAAGATCCATAGCCCAGTGTGTACAGACTCTGGCAAGCCTGCAGTGTTTTTCTCCCTGGAGGAGGTTCGTATATCTTGTGCTCCCTTTAAGCATGCTATCATCGCCCGCACCCCTGTGGGTAGGCCTTCCTTTGAGGAGATCCGTATGCATTTAGCCAACGCTTTAATTTTGTCAAGGAGTTCATCATTAGTGCGTTGGACGGTAGGCATCTCCTCCTTCGATTTCAGGATAAAGAGGATTATCTTAAGGTGCTTCTGAAGGAATCATTATTTGTCAAGGGTTATTTCTTTCGGTTTTTTCAATGGTCCATGGATTTTTCTCCGGATGAAGACTCGTCTGTTGTTCCTGTGTGGGTGGACATGCCTGGGCTTCCTGCTAACTTCTATAATGAATCCATGTTGAGATCAATTGCTGGTAGTATTGGACAAGTCTTACAGGTAGACAGAGACACAGCTACTTGTCTCGTACTCATGCTGCGCGAGTTGTGTTCAGTTGGATATTTCCAAACAACTCCCTGAGCGGGTATGGATAGGCGTTGGTTCTGGTGGTCAATGGCAGCCTCTTTTCTACCATAACCCTCCGGTTTACTGCAAGAGTTGTAAGAGACTTGGTCATGTGAATCCAAATGTAAGAAGCATATCCTGCTGATGAGCCATCTATGCCGGTTACCAACAAGTCGGACCATCAGGATCCCCCGACAAAGCAGATTTGGCGTCCGGTTACGTCGTCTCGTGCGTTGGTTCATGAGAAAAATCCTGTGGTGGAAAATAACAATGTTACTAATACTGCTATGGTTTCTTCTGATAACATTGTGATCAGGTCTGGCCAAGAAGATATATGTCCCCTTTTGAGTCTCTTATTGCGCAGACTATAATGGTTGAAGATGGTCTTCTGAACGACGATGTAGTGCAAGATGATATGCTTGCTATTGTACCTGATGTTAACACGGGAAATGGTCTGGGGGTGATGCTGCTGCTACTAATACTGACATTGACGCTAATGCAGGAGAATCCACTGATATGCAGTGTTTACCTGTGGAGCAGAAGCCTGTTGATGTTGAGGAGAATACTTCACTTCCTTGATTCCGATGGAGTTAAATATTAATTGTGACATTTGCCCGCCCATGCATCATGTTATATCCTTACCGGGGTTACTTCCTCCTTGGATAACTCTGATCTTTAGCTATTCATGCCAACTTCGTGGGTTCAGAAAATGTGGTGGAAAAGGTGGTGGAAGGTGTCAAGACCATGTCAGCTTTGCGCAGGAGTGCCTCTGTTAACACCTCCTCTCAGTAGTTCTCAATGAAAGCTATTATTGGAACATTAGAGGTATTGGTAATAAGTCTTCCATCCATCGTCTAAAATTCCTTATTCGGCATCATGATATTTCTTTCTTGGCTATAATGAACCTAAGCTTCCCTATGACAAAATTGATACTTATAGACAAAAGCTGGGCATGGATTATTGTCTCTTGAATTCTATGATAAGGGAGAATTTGGCTTTTCTGGAAGGTTCATATTTTGCTAACCTGGTGTCTTCTTCGGATCAATTTATTACTGTTTGATTGTGCTCTCCTGGCCATCGGGATGTATTTGTTACTATTGTTCATGCCAGTTGCTTACTAGCGACCGTAGAGTTCTTTGGGACACTCTTGTGATTTTTCCGCTACTTGTGTTATTCCTTGGCTTATTGGAGGTGACTTCAATAGTATCCTTGATGTTCATGAAAAGAGAGGTGGTTAGAATGGCTTTTCAGAGATCTATGATTGACTTCCAGGCTTGTGTAGCCGCTGCAGGTCTTGAAGATGCCGGGTTCATGGGTAGCCGATTTACTTGGTACAATGGTCAGTCTTCTAATGGTATCTGGGCAAGGTTGGATAGGGTGCTTTTAAATGGTGAACGGGTTCTCACTTTGTCGGACATTCAGGTTCAACATTTATCTCGGGCATGCAGTGATCACTGCCCTCTTATTGTTTCTACTTCCCCCGCTGTGCAACGTATGCCTTCTAGATTTTGTTTCCAACAAATGTGGACTTCCCATGACAGATTTCTGGCTGACGCTATGCAGAGCTGGCTGGCAGCTCCTCATACATCTTACCCTTTGCCTTCTATGGCGATGAAATTAAAGCACATGAAAGCTTTCTTTCGTCAGTGGAATAAGAATATCTTCCAGAATGTTACTAACAATGTTTTGACTGCTGAAGATGAGTTTCAGATTGCTCAATCCAATTTTGATGCTGACGACTCCCAGGGAAACAGTGACCAGTTGCAAGTCGCCCGCCAAGCTCTTTTGCGTTGCCATGTTCAGGAAGAAATTTTTTGGAGACAGAAATCCAGGTTAAATTGGCTAAAAGAAGGTGACGGGAACACCAAAGTTTTTCATGCTTATGCTAATTCCCGTCGTAGAAAATCTATCATCTCCCAAATCAACAATGATGAGGGCGATCCTGTGGACAATAAGGACGACATAGCTTCTTTATTTGTTGCACACTTTTCTAAGGCTTCACGTCGGAAGACCACAGTATCAATCAGGAGTTAATGGGTATTATTCCTACTGTCCTTAACAGCAACCACATGACATGCTTTGTTCCATTCCGCCTATGGAAGAAATCAAAAGAGTTGTCATGTCTATGTCCCCTGACAGCGCCTGGGGCCTGATGGTTTCACTGGTCACTTCTTTCACTCATGCTGGAGTTTTATTGAATCTGATGTTGTAGTGCTGTGCAAGCCTATTTTTTGTGGTCATGCTCTTCCCAGGGGTTTCACTTCATTCTTAATTGCTTTGATTCTGAAGATTGATTGTCCTAAGGTCTGTGCTGATTTTTGGCCTATCAGTCTGTGCAACTTCTTCTACAAAATTATTTCCGATTCTAAATGACAGGATTGCTCAGGTTCTACCTTTATTAATATCTGAAGAATAAGGTGCTTTTGTTAAGGGAAGGAGTATATCTGAAAATGTCTCTTTGGCCATGGAAATGGCGCAGCATCTCACCAGGAAATGCAGAGGTGGGAATGTGATCCTTAAACTGGATATGGCCAAGGCTTATGACCGATTGGAATGGGATTTCCTCTATGCGGTGCTCCACAAGTTCGGTTTTTCTATCAGTTTTATTTCTCTTATTGAGCCTCTTCTCTCTAATTGCTGGTTCTATGTGCTTTTTAATGGTGAAGTTCATGGTTTTTTTAAATCCTCCAGAGGTGTTGCCAGGGGGACCCTCTAGCTCCTGCGCTTTTCATTTTGGCTAAAGAGGTTTTAAGTAGGGGGCTGTCAAACTTGTTTAGTCGAAGTCTTGGTGGAGCCTATCAGACCTTGAGACGTTGTCCCTCATATCCCATCTCCTTTTTGCTGATGATACTCTCATCTTCTCCAATGGTTCGGCCAGACATGTTCAGCGCCTTATGGTTTTTTTGAGGGCCTACGAGGCAGCCTCGGGGCAGATGATTAATGTGGCAAAGAGTTCTTTCATTCTTCATGAAAAGGCGTCTTCATCTATCAGTCGATCTATTGGCCATATCACTGGTTTTCCTAGGGATGCGCTTCCTTTCAAGTATCTTGGTGTTTCGGTTTATCATGGCAGGCGAAGGCCTACCTATTTCTCTCATATCCTATCTAAAACGGCTCAAAGGCTTCAAGCTTGGAAATCGAGATTTCTGTCCTCCGGTGGAAGGCTGGTTCTTGTGAGACATGTGTTATCTGCCATTCCAATCTACACTATGTCATCTTTATCTATCCCCAGTTCGGTCATCAAAAGCTTTCACAAGTTGCTTGCCAACTTTTTCTGGGGTTCTTATGAAGGCTCTCCGAAGAAGCACTGGGTCTCCTGGAAAAATATTGCAAAGTCCAGAGAGTGTGGGGGTCTTGGGGTTCTTAACATTCATGATATGCAAATTGCTCTAAGAACTAAAATGCTATGGAAAGTGATTACTGGTGATTCTTTGTGGGGTAATTTTTTCAAGGCAAAATATCTTCATATTAGTCATTACTCGAAAGCTACTTATATGTTGATGTCTGCAGCTGATAGGCGGCTATGGAGGCATGCGTCCTCCTTGGTTGCTTCCAACCATCGAGTATTCCTTGCAAGCATGAATTCTAAGGTTAGTTTTTGGTATGATGTTTGGACTGGGTCTGTCCCTTTACACTACTTCCTTCCAGAAAATATATGGCGGAGTCTTCCACACAAGCACCTGTCTATCAATGATGTTATTCAGGAATCTGGAGGTCGCCACCTTGTGCTGGCACATCAGTTTTGCCCTCCAACGGTTCTCAATATTTCTATTGTGGTTTATGGTGATGTGGATAAGTGGATTTGGTGTCCAAATTCTGATGGTATTTTCACTTCCTCTTCAGTGAGGAACCTTTCTCAAGGTGGCTTTGTTGCTGGCTGGGGCAATCTTTGGAGCCGTGATATCCCTTTAAAGTGGTCTATTCTTGCCTGGCGTCTGGTGAAAGGTTGTGTTCCAACGGATGAAGTTCTGACGGGTTGTGGAATTCCTCTTTGTTCCAAGTGTTCTTGCTGCTCTATCCCAAGTGTTGAATCCAGTACCCACCTGTTCTTTACCAGTGATGTAGCCAATGATGTGTGGGACTCTCTTTTTGATGTGCTCAAGTTTCAGAATTTGACTGTGCAAAATGCAGCGCATGCACTTATCTCCTACCTGTCTACCAGATTTGGCGGTGCTGCTTGGTGGAAGCTTGCTCAATTCATTTTCTTATCTGTCATTTGGGAGATTTGGTGCAGTCGAAATCGCGCAAGATACGATTCAGTTACCATGTCCAGCTCTTAGGTGTTATTTAAAGTGCGGATGAATGTGCAGGATGCTATTAGCGCCTCGGTGCTCACTATGAAAGACGTTGCTCTTGATCAGCGTAGGTCTATTTCTCACTGGGGGATTCATCTTCCTCAGCCTTTTAGACAGTCCCCAAAGATTGTCAAGTGGTTGCTTCCCCCACGGGGAGATTCAAGCTCAACGTTGATGGCGCTCTCAAGCACTCTTCGGGCGTCGCAGTAGGAGGTGGCGTTCTTCGGAATGATCGTGGGGATGTTATTTTCTGCTTTGCACATCGATACCCCAACATTCGATCCAGCCTTGAGTCTGAGTCGCTTGCTCTAAGGGATGGGATTAGGTTGTGCAGCGCTAAAGGTTTACTAATTTTCTTATTGAGTCTGACTCTTTGGTTCTTGTGCAAATCATTAAGGGTCAGTTCCTTGTCCTTGGAAACTTGTTTATCTTGTTACTGACATATTATCTAAATGTCAGTCTCTCTGTGTTTCTATTTGTCATGTCTTTAGAGAAGCTAACCAGGTTGCAGATGCTCTGGCTACCTGTGGTTGCTCCTCTATTGAAGCTTGTAATTTCTTGTTTTCCTGGGCCGATCTTCCTCCTTCTGTTAAGGGACCCTGTCGTCTGGATAAGGCAGGGTTTCCTTCCTTAAGGCCCTGATGTATCTTTCTTTACCATTTATTAATAAAATCTCTCTGGTTGTTGTGTGGAGGTGGAGTGGTTCCCTTATCCCTTCTCTGAAGGGGTGAGCACTCTCCTTCCACCTCTCCCAGATATTTGCCAAAAAAAAAGGAAGTTAGAGTTGGAATTGGATTCCTAAACCTACCCCATATGGGTTAGCACGAATTTGGATCTTTTCCAAGTCTAAATAGAGATTGGAAAGCAAGAGAGGAAAGGTGGAGTTAGGAAATCTCGGAATTAAGAGGAATTTGAGTAGTAGTAGGAATAGGAACTTGTGTTTACATAAATACACCTCTTAAACCCTCTTGGCCGACCCAAGCTCGTGCCAAGGGATTCCTGGACCAGGAGGAGAGGCCAAAGAGGAGGAGATTTCGTGGGAAGAAGAACCTTTCAAGCTCTCAACCCCATTCTTCAAGTTCTAGCCCTAGAAGAGGAAATCGAGTCAAGGTAGGCATTCTCACAAGCAAAAATCCTAAAATTTCGTATGTAGATTGTTCCATACATCAGGAACAAAACCCTCAAATTTCATAATTTTCCATCAAGCCAATATTTTCTTCTTGAATTTAGAAGTTCTGCAACTCTCTTGACCCCGAGCCCTCTTCTTAACTCTTGATCTCTATGTAGACTTGATCCATGCTACGAAATTTTTACTGTAGATGCTTCTTGTTGTTAGGGATTATTTGCCCCCAAAAAGCCTAAATTTCATTGAGCATGTTGCTCGAATTAAATCAGTCTTGCTCTCTATGTCATGTTCTATGTTACTCGTTGTTGTTCATGCTCAAATCATGTTCAAACCATGCTCTCTCTCAGATTCTGATTTACTGGAAGTACCCTTACTTGTCTAGTTTAATTTGCAACTAGTTTCATGATTTTTCGTTGACTATATAATTAGTTATGATTTATAAACGACCCTGTATCAAAATTAAAATCCCTGGTCCACAATCCATGTCTAGTCTGAGTCCTGTCAGAGTCAGGCGCAGACAACCAGAAGGCGACACCTCGATACGTCGCTTTCTGGGGCATGATTACGACAGCCTCCCTGTCGCGACCAAGAAGGCGACAGGCGAGCCGTCGCGTTCTCAGTACCCGAATTGCAAGCCCTGTCGCGACCCGTACAAGACCCTGTCGCGTTCACCAGGCCGTCGCGACAGTACCTATGTCGCGATCTGCCTACCCTGTCGCAATCATCATTGGGCTATGTCGCCTTCACAGAGATTTGGTGAAAAACCCATGAAAAATATTTTTGTCGCTTTCTAAATAATCCTTACGCCTTCTTACGGTTATACCCCCAGTAAAAACCCTACTTAAAAATGGTGCTATATTGAATGATTTAAAATACATGTTCACGACTTATTCTATCTATGATTTCTCTTGCACTTGCACACACTTGAACCATCCATTTATGGCTGAAATATTGTAGAAAATATCTCATAATGTGACTGGTAATTTATTGAAATAAAGTACGTTAATTGCCCTATTTTAAGGACTTGTATTCGTTTCTTGCATTGTTTATAATACCGATATTGACGCTCCACTGTCCTAGAATTCCTCTAGAACGTCGAGCACCTGTTTTATATACACACTTTTCTTGGCTTGTGGTGAACTCTCCATCGGATATTCCTTTCGCCGGACTAGTGAACTCTTGCACAAGGCCTCCGTAAGCCTCCTCTGATCATGGATTCCCACATGGTCAACGAGCCGGTTGTACCCTAATACCTATGATACCTCTTTAGGGATCTATATGATCCAAACAGCTATTAGAGATTCACTCTCGCCTTAAATCACGCCGGACCTCTGGACCTGTGCATAACAAGGCCAGTGGTAGGGTCGTGAGTTCCACCTGACTGCCAACACCAAGTGCGCGTGTTGTGCAACTGTTACTATCGCCTGATTACTCGACGTATTACGTGCAATGTCCACTAGCTCTCATCTATACTCTACTCGCTCACCTATTCACGTTCACTCTACTAGCTCATCTATTCATCTTGTGCTCTTATCTATTCTTGGTACTCTATACTGGCCATTGACTGATTGTCTAAAGATAAACATATAACCAATGCCTGGCAATATATAAAGGGCCCGATCTGGTCCTGGATGTGCGCCCGAAAGTGCTAGTGCCCATGGGAGTTAAATGATCAGAGTGTTTGGCATTACACTCAAGTGCTATCTATCTCGACTATCTATACGGCAATCAAAACATAAAACGTGCTATACTCTCTCGATGTCTAGAATGACAAACAAGTGCTATACTCGTCGTGCTATTACTATACTTGTGCCAGTTGTGCTATGGCCATCCTGCTATTCGTGCTATATTCGCTACTTGTGCTATTTTTGGAAACTATACTCGAACTCATGCTATTGTGCTATCTTGTTACCGGTTGTGCTATCTCTTACTATATTTTGACTCTCTTGTACCTACTATCTTTAGACACTCTGCCATTAAATGCATTAATTATTTAAAGCCTGCTTGAGCCTGAGATTTAAGTCCTACTGGGCGTTATCGCTCACCCTACGTTATTTGATGTTGTGTTCTCAGGTGAGACCGAGGATGACACATACACTCACGAGGAAGGAATGACCAAGAGTGAAGCCAGAAGTACCCTTGAGTCATTATGTTATCTTAGAGTTGTAGTTAGTTATTTCCTTCTGTTGCAATGTAATTGGGCCCTTAGAATGGCTCTGATATAGTGGTTGTAACTAGACATTTGGAAATTATTAATGAGAAAGATTTGCTTTAGTACTATTCAGGGTGCAATGGTTTGATGTCTAGTATACGCTCTATACCTTTTCTTGCAACTGCCTTCGCGCTCCGATATTCCGCGTTGGGGCGTGACAAATTCTCCTACTGAATCAAGAAATGCAATTCCGACGATAACCCCGCGTTCTCCGCGCTCCGAAACTCGTCCTCGTGCCGGAAGTACGCCGAACGGACTCCGAACGGGCAAATTCACCCCAAAATCACTCCTAAACCCTTACATAAATCACCTTTTAGCTGAGTAGTGCGAATGCTCTGCTCGGCTAGAGGTGGAAAGCCATTCTCAACATAAACTGAATCACATCGGGTCTTCCCGCTGTGTTTAGAAACACATCTGACCCCTTCGACGCATTTAAAAAATGACGCCCCTACATGCGCCATGCTGCGTGCATGCAGTGCCGCTTACGTGAAGGCGGTGCGGAATCGCGTCGAGAACACGGAACGTGACACTATTCAAAACTTGTCGGCCCTGGAGGACGCGTTCACTGATGAGGGTTGCATCCTCTGTATTGGACGCGTTCTCAGTGAACCCACCAGAGGCTGTTTTGGGCTGGGATGCCCAAGCCCCTCAACCTCCTTCCTGAGCCATCAAACCTGTAAAAACCACACAGACTTCCAAACACACACAATGGGCCATATACTGGCCCCCAAACCTTGTAAACCTCGAATCAGACGTACCAGATATTACATTACTAACACCTAAAAAGAATTTCATCCTCGAAATTAAAGAAGTAACTATAAGCAATAGGTGTAAACTTATGCAACTAACACCTAAAAAAAACAATGCTTACTCAAACAATTATGCATACATCTTGAACATCTCATCGGCCAATTCCCAAGTGTCTTCGCCACCCTGCCTATTCTGCCACCGAATCTTTACCAAGTCAATGTCTTTATTTCTCAGTTTCTGTGTCCGTCTGCCTATAATCATGAATTGATACTCTGGCATGGAGATGTCCGGCATCAAATCATCTCGAGTGTAACTCACAATCTGGAAGGATCTCGAATGTACCTCCTCAACATTGAGACGTGGAAACACTCATGAGCATCCGTAAAGTCGGCCGGAAGCTCCAACTTGTAAGTTTGACTCAACTTTTCTTTTTTACTGAATCTTTGAACATCTTTTGTTGGAGAAACCCTAAAAACACGTAGTCTCCTACCTCAAACTGCAGAGGCCTACGCCGGGTATCCGCATAACTTTCTGCCTGCTTTGAGCCGTCTGTAGTTCTCCCTAATGAACTTCACCATTTCTGCACATTGCTGCACTAATTCCGGTCCCATTACCTGCCTTTCACCACTTCATGCCAATTCAATGGAGTCCTGCAGGGTCTTCCATAAAGTGCCTCACGGTGCCATGCCGAGGCTTGTGTGGTAGCTAGTGTTGTAGGCAAACTCAACCATGCCAAGATGCTGCTCCCATCCGCCTCCCCAAACCAAACAACACGCTCGTAGCATATCCTCAATAGTTTGAATTGTCCTTTCCGTTTGCCCATCGGTTTGGGGATGATATGCTGAACTATACTTAATGGGTGCCCACAAACCGCTGCAAACTCCTCCAAAAACCAGATGTGAACCGAGGATCCTGTCAGAAACAATTGTAACTGGTATGCCATGGAAGGTACAATCCTATCAAACATAAACCTTGCCAAATGGTCCACACCCCTGACAATTAACTGCTAATAACTTGCACACCTTTGTCAACCTGTCAACAAAAACCCAAATGCGTGTGACCTGAGGCTGTCCTGGGCAATCCTGCAACAAAATCCATCGAACTGTCATCCCATTTCCATTGCGGTATTCGGAAAAGGTTGCAAACAAACCTCTTGGACTTTGATGCTCCACTTTGACTTACTGACAAAACGACCACCCTGCTACAAATTCTTCTATTTCTCTTTTCATACTCGGCCACCGAAATACTTCTTCAAGGTCTGTAGTTATTTTGGTGCTCCCTGGATGTATAGTGTACCTAGGACCGATGTGCTTCTTCCACACTTTTTGCTTCACACCTGCTCATTTGAAACATATAAACGGTGCCTGAACCGGACTATACAATCATCATCTATGGTAACATCTTCCATTTTCACGATATTAGCCAAGCTCTCATTATCTTCTAGCATCTATAAACTGCCAATACAAGGATGGTTCTATTGTACTGCTGGCTAAAACGGCTCTCCGATGGCTACTTGGAACAACTAAGAAACTTTCTGCCACATCTCATACACTTCACTCCCTCATCATCAAGTGACTCATAACAGCCTTCTTGCTAAACATTAGCTACAACATTTGCCTTTCCTAGGTGATATGCCAATTAAAGTCATAATCCTGAGATTTCCATACCCATCGCTGCCTCAAATTCAAATCCTTCTACGAGAAGATATACTTCAAGGCTTTTGTGGTCTGTGAATATCTCAAAAGCTCTCCATATAAGTAATGCCGCCATATCTTCAATGCAAACATGACCGCTGCCAACTCTAGATCATGAGTGGGGTAATTCTCCTCATGCGGCTTCAACTATCGGGACGCATATGCCACTACCTTCCATGTTGCATAAGTACCGCCAAAGTCCTCTCTTGGATGCATCTGTGTAAATCACAAACCCACCTCGGCATGATGGTAACACAAGAATTGGTGCTGAAGTGAGCATTTATTCAACTCATGAAGCTTCGCCTGCAATCAGATGACCATACAAATGTACTTCTTTCCTGGTAAGCCTCGTCAATGGTGCTGCAATCTTGAGAAGTCTTGGATAAATGCTTGTAGTACCCTGCCATACCAAGAAAACTCTGAATTTCTGGTACTGTCTTCGGCTCCTCCATTCATAACGCTTCTACCTTTTTCGGATCCACTGCAACACCTTACTTGAAAAACATGCCCCAAACACTGTATTTCTTTCAACAAGAAGTCACATTTACGGAGTTTGCATAGACTGATGCTCCCTTATGTCTGCAATGTCACCCTCAAATGAGTGCATGATCTTCTTCTGAAGCTGAATATAATAAAATGTCATCTATGAAACCACTGAACCGATCCAAATAAGGATGAAAGATCTGATTCATTAAGTTCATGAATGTCGCCGGTGCATGGTTAGCCCAAATGGCGTAACTACAAAATCATAATGTCCATACCTTGTTCGAATGCCGTCTTGTCAATTCTTCCTCCCAAAATTCTCCTGATGGTACCCTGATCTCAAATCTATCTTGGAGAACACCCTTCTGTTTGCAGTTGATCAAACAAGTCATCAATGCGTGGGAGCGTATACCTGTTCTTTATGGTGGACCTGATTCAATTGGCGGTAGTCTATACATTCCTCATGCTGCCATCTTTTTTCTTACAAATTAAAAACTGGTGCTCCCCACAGTGAATGGCTTGGCCGAATAAATCCCTTTCAAGTAATTCTTGTAGTTGCTTCTTTAGCTCCTTCAACTATGCAGGTGCCATCCTGTATGGTGCCTTGGAAATGGGCAAAACTTCCTGTTGCAACTTACGGTGAAGTCCACCTCTCAGTGCGGTGCCAAAACCTGGATGCTCTCCGGGAATGCATCCACAAATTCTCTAACCACCGGTACCATATCCAGTCTTACCTACCTCAACCAGAGATAGATGCCAACCAAATAGGCTACACACCTGCATTAATCAATCCTAGACTTAAGGACAGAAATGATAAACTTAGGGTTGTAAAACGGCATACTGAAATTCGAACACATCCCCTTCTGGATGGCGAACCTCACTTTCTTTTTTCTGCAATCCACAACTGCCCATATGCTCTAACCAATCCATGCCAAGTATCATGTCATTCTTCAACTGTAATGCATACAATCTGGCGACAATTGATTACCTTGTACCAAAAATGGGAACTTCATCCAAATAATATGTGGTGAAGCAGAAATCCCCAGATGGTACCTCCACCACAAGCTCACACTACCTTCCTCACATGGATGCACCATGTTGTTAGGAAATCTTCGGAAATGAAGGAATGAGATGCACCCGGATCTATCAATGTTTCTAGCTGAAAATTCAAAAAAAGCAGAACAATACCTTTAAGCAGATTTGAAGCCTCGCTTGAGCTTGTAATTGCCATCACACGACTCGTCCTCCTCCTCTGGGTAGGGTGTGCCTCTACCCGCTCTGCTGGAGGTTGCGGCTGATGCTGATGTTGCTGTTGTGAGCCCCTCCTCTCCTGGATATGGGCAATTCCTTGCTAATGCCCAGCTGATTGCAATTATAAACATCGAGTTTCTGCAAGTGACCTTGCTGTACTTTGCTGAGATTCCTCCACTTCGGCTTGTAGCCTCGCCCTTGCTGAAATCCTTGCTGTTTGCCACCTCCTCGACCTTTGAATACCTTCTTTATCTTGTTACTCCATTTTCTGAAACCTGATGAGGAAGCTCCTCCTGAAGGTGCCTTGCCCTTGCTAACACCCGCCGATTGTTGTGGAAGCCGAAAACTGCCACCACCCGAACTTGACCCTCAAGATTGTCGGGCTTGCACGGTCCTCTCAAGGATTTCTGCTCTTTGGGCTATCTCTTCCACTGAACCACACATCAAAGGTATGACTGCATATTGCAACTCCGGCCTCAAACCCCGAATGAAGTATTCAACCATCATCGCATTGTTGGTCACCACATACGACACATATCGACTCAAAGCCATGAACTGCATTTGATATTCCAACATGGACATGTTTCCTTACTGAAGTGTTCTGAATTGCTCTCTCTTTTCTTGATGAACTTGCATGGGAAAGAAGGTGTTTTTGAATACTTCCAAGAACTCGGCCCAAGTGATAGTGTCTTCTACTCTGCCCAAGAATACCGTCTGCATCTTACGCCTCCACCATTCTTGTGCAAATGCTCTCAACTGATATGTAGCCAATATCACTCTATCTTCTGGAGGGCACCTCATTGTAGTAAATACCCGCTCTATCTCATGTATCCAATGCTCCACCGTGTCGGGATTCGGAACTCCTGAATACGTGGGTGGCTGCAAACGTAGAAACCTCTCTACTAGTTGTGTAGACTCCTCCACTGTGGCTGGCCTCACTGGTACCATAGGAGGTAAAGGTACTACAGGAGGTACCTCTACTCCGTAGGGTGGTACTAGTGGTGCCGGTACTACCTCCCCTACCATGGGCGCGGCTGGCTGAACTGGCGGCTGGTGATCCAACCGAGTCCGAATCTGTGCAATGCTGTCCCACAACCTTTCTATCATTTTCTGCGTGGTCTCCCCTAGCTCATCATCATCACCTCCACCTCCCTAATCCCTTCGGTCAACCATTTATAGCCCTGCACACACAAAATTCCATAAACACACATACAGGTATATCATTACAAAAATAGGGCCAACTACCAGTAAAAGACCATAATAAGGAACACGCTATGTACATTTCTCGCTCCTTCATATTTACACGGACCTTGCTCTAATACCAACTGTGACGGTCCACGCCTTTCAGACCCATTAACCCAATAACGTGCCTGACATGACACCGCCTCCCGCGATCAGGCTGAAGCCTCGCAAGGGATATCAACTACTCGTGTCCGTGAAAATACAAAAGAATGTGTTGAACACATAAAAGCTTTCATTGCTCACATGTATTCGCATGAAATGTACATATTCAATTCCATACTTAGTCATAATAAAGTACAACAGCCCGGGACAACCCCTAGGGCTCCACAAGTAAGTACATTACTCTGCTGGTGGCGAGGGCCCGACTCCACTACGACGCTGACCCGAACTAGATGAGGGACGCGAGTCCTCCTGCTCTCCTTCACCTGGAAGAAGAAGTGGTGAGCCTCACAAGTCATTAGCTCAGTAGGGTAACTCCCCCAAAGCCGTAAAACAAAATTTATATCAAAGCTGTAAAGCATTTAAAGAAGGTAAACACCTATACATGATGCTATAGCTGGAAGTAAATAAACAGCAAACCACACACGAGTGCACAAGCCACAGAATGGTGCGCCGCACACGGGTCACGAGCACTGGTTTGTGACACCAGCCACAGACCTGGACAAAGGACACAAGTACACTTCTCAGCCTCGCAGCCAAGGATGAAAGGTCCAACAGCCGCTCCACCTCAACAGGTCAAGAAACATGGAGACAACCAACACCACTCCTGCGGACTACACTGTCGCAGGCCCAAGCCTGACACCTTTAAGGGCTCCGGCCGAGAACCCTAAAGTGAGGCACTGGAAACTGAACTAGCTGGGGACCGATACGTCTACCAGTGTCCGTCCCCCAACCAAGAGCGTGCTACAAATGGCCGCACACCCACAAACATGAGCCGCTATCCCTTGCCGTCTTTCCCTAAGTCGGACGTACAACTCCACACAGGAGTGAGGGTGTCCAGGAAGACGACACAAACCCTGATGGTACTCCTGTACAGGGACAAGCCATGAGCACCCGGTGCTAGGGTAACCGACTGGAGAGGCAACCACGGAAGGCGTGTTACCCAACTTGCTATGCACACAAATCCATTCAAAACACCTCGTTAATGATCATCACGTGAGTCGCCATGACCCACATAGACCCTACATTGCCTTGGAAACACTGCCCAAGCAATGTGGGTTAGAAATCGGACAGATTGGCCAAGAACTCCCAGAGCTCGGGTGGCCACTTTCTAAACTGCATCCAACACAGCGAACGCCTTCATGAAGTATAAAAGCGTCAGACTTACCTGCCGCCATTCCACTCTGAATCGCATCAGCCACAAGCGACGCGTTCACAAGAACGCATCCCCTGTGCCGAACGCCTTTCAGAGCTCAGAAGCATACCCTGGAATCCTTCCAGAAAACAAACACCAAACTACTCCATACACATGTAAAGCAAGATTAAAAGCTGTAAACGTGTTTCTATACATGATCATTATCATGCCCATGCATTCTTCCCATCGAAATCCACCATACACTTCATACACATATCAAACATGGGGAGACACAACAGAGACTAGGGTAGAATTCCTGTACCGATACAAGAAACATAATTCTGACGATAACCCCACATCCTCCGCGCTCTGAAACTCGTCCTTGCGCCGGAAGTATGCCGAACGGACTCCGAACGGGCGAATTCACCCCGGAATCACTCCCAAACCCTCACAGTAATCCCCCTTTAGCTGAGCAGTGCGAATGCTCTACTCGGATAGGGGTGGAAAGCCATTCTCAACATAAACCGAATCGCGTCGGGTCTTCCCGCCACGTTTAGAAACGCGTCTGACCCCTTCGACGCATTTAAAAGATGATGCCCCTACATGCGCCACGCGGTGCGCATGTAGCGTTACTTACGTGAAGGCAGTGCGGAATCGCGTCGACAACACGGAACGCGACACTATTCAAAATGCGTCGGCCCTGGAGGACGCGTTCACTGATGAGAGTCACGTCCTCTGTATTGGACACATTCCTAGTGAACCCTCCAGAGGCTGTTTTGGGCTGGGATGCCCAAGCCCCTCAACCTCCTTCTTGATCCAGAAAACCTGTAAAAACCACACAGACTTCCAAAAACACACAATGGGCCATATACTGGCCCCCAAACCCGGTAAACCTCGATCCAAACATACTGGATATTACAACACAATTTACACATTATCATTTAATCACATGGTTCCATTTACGTATATACACAATTTAACTCATTCACATGCACTTTAATGTAACATACATGTTTCAGTTTACAGAACATGATATTACTGTTTCACAGTGGCAATTTAACCATAATAGTGCTTAATCATGCTGCAAATTACTAAATTTTACATGACTTGAGATAAACGTGCTTAATACGGACTAATTTCCTTTGTTAAAAACACAAACAGTATTTACTGACATCCAAACTGTATCAAATTTTTATCAAAAATTCTACACATGTAATATGTCATATGTCTAATTTTTTAGATTTTTCGTAATACTAAAAATATTTTTAAATTTTAAAACAGGCTTCATGCAATTTTAACAAAATAATCCATTCGCATGTTAGACAGTACAACAGACAGTTTTAACAGGTCTAGAAATGCAAACAGTCACTATAAGGTCATGATAATTTTCTGTAACTCTTACATGCAACATAACTATTTATTCATAATTAATCTCAATCAAAACATGCTTATTTCCTCAATACAGAAATTATATTAAATAAAACCCTATTCAGTAATTCGATAGAACCTCATGATATGACCTAAAGACAGTATCCAACAAACCACGAATTTTACAGCATGTTTAGATATCCAAAAGTCTGAAATCATAGCACATACATGATCAACACAATTCTGTGAAAAATAGATGAACTTGGCGGCAAGGACCTTACCGTCAAGGTGTGTTAATGGCACACAATGTTGCCGCCAACTCAGGATCTTGACGACAACAAGCTTGCCGTCAATTTCTTGTCTACAGAAAGTGCAGACTGAACATAAATAAAATGGAGAATTGGGGGTTCTAAGACATGAATAAAATTCTGAAAAATTCCTGAGACCTAGGGGACATGTCTAGAGACATTAACCTTCGATTACATGCCTGTAAATAAATCTCTAGGGGTTTGATTTGTCGAAGAAGCCCTCCTCGGCCAAGCCAAGAAGGTGCAGAAATCAACCCCAACTCAACTCTTCATGCCAGCACAGAAGATCCTCTAGAGTCGAGGAAGTTTTAGCAACCTAAGGAGCACCTCCCAGTCGATGTAGCTCACCGGAAGAAGCCCACACACACCAGATCAAGCTTTGCAAAAACTTGGTTTTCTCATAAGAACCCTAGTTTTTCTTTTGAGCAAAAAGACCCAATCCGACCAAAAACACAAGGTTATATAGACCTAAGCGTCGGGTTACGTTTAGGGTTAAGTCATCCTACCGTTGGGGTGGGTTTCCAAATCAATAACCACAAGAAACGCAACCATTTTCAGATCTGGAATCGCAACATAACTGGAGAAGTAAACGACCACATTACTGCCGTTAACAAGAAGTCAGGGTCCATCGATCTGGGCGTCAACATGAAGACAACGGCACACTTGTTGCCGTCAACCTGCCCTTAACGTCAAGGGATGTTGACGTTTACAGGGATTTCAGGCAAGGCTCTAAATACATTAAACCAGCACACATGCACAAAGATAAATAAACATTATATGCACAGAATTTATAAATACAATACGTATAGAATTAGCGTATAGCTAAATATATATATATATATATATATATATATATATATATATATACACATATGCACATAAGTAAATAAATAAACATGCTATTTACAATAAATACCATATGCATATAAATAAACGCAATATATAAAAAAAAGTTCGAGGGCCTTACACCCTCTCCCCCTAAAAGAAAACTTTGTCCTCGAAGTTAGAACAAAAATACTAACCAAAGAAATGGGGATACTTCTTCTTCATGGTGTCCTCAAGCTCCCATGTAGCCTCCTCCCCCGAGAAATTCCGCCATAGCACCTTTGCGGACGCAATACTCTTGTTCCTGAGGTGCTGAACCATCCGATCTAGGATAGCTACTAGTTGCTCTACATACGACAAGTCTGGCTAAATCTCCACTGGCTCGTGACTAATAACATGAGATGGATCTCTCACGTATCTCCTGAGCATAGACACGTGGAAGACTAGGTGTACGCTAGCTAATGCTGGGGGTAAAGCTAGCTCATATGCCACGCTGCCCATCCGCCTGAGAATCTCAAATGGGTCAATGAATCACGGACTCAACTTGCTATGCCTGCCAAACCTGACAATGCCTAGGGTAGGTGAAACCTTAAGAAAAACATGCTCGCCAACCTCAAATTCCAAATCCTTCCTTTTGTTGTTGGTGCAGCTCTTCTGCCTATCCTGCGCTGCAACCAACCTCGGCCTGATATGTTGAATCTTATCCGAAGTCTCCTGCACCAACTCCAGACCAATCAACTGCCTATCGCCTGTCTCCTCCCAACACAAAGGAGATCTACAGGGCCGCCCATACAAAGCCTCAAACGGAGCCATGCCAATGCTCGCATGAAAACTGTTGTTGTAGGTGAACTCCACAAGAGGTAGATGATGCTCCCAATCACCCTTCCAGTCAAGCACACATGCTCTCAACATATCCTCGAGTGTCTGGATAGTCCTCTCGGACTGGCCATCTGTTTGGGGATGGAACGCCGAACTAAGCTTCAGCTGAGAACCCAAAGCATCCTGAAGATCCTGCCACAGCCTCGATGTAAACCTCAGGTCTCGGTCACAAATAATGGACTTCGGCATGCCATGCAACCTCACAATGCTGCCGACATATAGCCTAGCCAAACTCTCCATGGACTGCTTCTTCTTCATAGGCAAGAAATGCACCGTCTTGGAGAAACGATCTGCAATCACCCAAATCGAGTCATTGCCCTTAGCTGATCTGAGCAAACCCGTCACAAAATCCATGGTGATTGCTTCTCACTTCCATACAGGTATCTCCATCTTCTGCATAATGCCTGATAGTCTCTAACACTCGGCCTTCACTTGCTGGAACACTAAACATCTGGACACGAACTCGGCCACATCGTTCTTCATACCAGACCACCAGAAAGATCTCTTCAAATCCTGGTACATCTTGGTGTTGCTTGGATGAATAGAAAACCTCGACCTGTGAGCTTCTGCTAGAACATGCTCACGGACATCCACAACATCAGGAACACAAACTCGGTGCTGAAATCTAATAACACCATCCTCATCTCGAGCAATGCCTGCCTTGCCCACCATCTCCTGAAGCCTAGGATCAGCTCTCTGCTGCTCAATCACCTCATCTAGAACCGTAGATCGGATAGACAACTAAGCCACGAAAGCCCGACACAACTGTGGCTCTAACTTAGTCATCGCACACGCTGCATCCTCAAGCATCTTCCAATCCTGCCTAAGAAAAGACCTCTTCCTGCTAAGTGCATCCACCACGACATTTGCCTTCCCTAGATGATACTGAAGCTCAAAGTCGTAGTCCTTCAGAAACTCAATCCACTTTCTCTGTTGCAGGTTTAACTCCTTCTGCGAGAAAAGATACCTCAGACTCTTGTGGTCAGTGAACACCTCGAACTTGACACCATAAATATAGTGTCTCCAGATCTTCAGTGCATGAACCATAGCTGCTAACTCCAAATCATGGGTTGGATAGTTACGCTCATGCTCCTTCAACTGGCGAGAAGCATATGCAACTACCTTACTATGCTGCATCAATACACAGCCAAGACCTATCTGAGAAGCATCAAAGTAGATCAACAGAGGTGCAGATGTAAGACTCTCCTTCAGCAACTGGAAACTACTCTCGCAATCATCAGACCACACAAACTTCACACCCTTCCTGGTTAGCTTAGTCAAATGTGCGGCGATAGAAGCAAAACCCTCAATGAATCGCCTATAATAGCCTGCTAAACCAAGAAAACTCCGAATCTCCGATGGGAACCTTGGAATCTCCCAATCTAACACAGCTTGGACCTTCGCCGGATCAACTGCAACTCCAGCGCCTGAGATAACATGCTCAAGGAAATGAATCTCGCGCATCCAAAATCGCACTTGCTGACCTTATCATACAACTTGTGCTCCTGGAGAACCTCTAGAACAACGCTCAAATTCTCACAGCGTGTAGCCTCATCAGGAGAATAGACTAACACATCGTCAATGAACACTACAACAAAGCTATCCATATATGGTCTAAACACCCTGTTCATGAGATCCATGACTGTTGCAGGGGCGTTGGTCAGACCAAATGGAAGCACAAGAAACTCATAGTGTCCATAACGAGTCCTGAAAGCAGTCTTGGACACATCTTCATTCTTGATCCTCAACTGATGATAACCAGACCCCAGATCAATCTTAGAAAACACTGATGCATTCTACAGTTGATCAAACAAATCATCAATCCGCGGAAAGGGATACCTGTTCTTCACTGTCACCTGGTTGAGCTTCCTGTAATTAATGCACAACCTGAGGAAACTGTCCTTCTTCTTCGTGAACAATATAGGTGCGCCCCATGGTGAAACACTACGGCGAATAAATCCCTTATCCAGCAAATCCTGCAACTGCTTCCTCTGCTCAGCTAACTCCACAGGTGCCATCCAGTATGGAGCCTTAGAAATAGGAGAGGTGCCTGGAAGCAACTCTATAGTGAACTCTATCTCTCTAGCCGGTGGCAATCCAGAAAAATCATCAGGAAATATGTCTGGAAACTTTTGCACTACCTCAATCTCCTCAAGGGTCGGTGACTGATCAGCCTTAGGGACTAAGACCACACTGGCAAGAAATGTGTCACAACCCTTGTTTACCATCCTCATCGCCTTCATGGCGGAGATCACAAACCTTCCCGCTAAGTTCCTTGGCAATGGATGTGAGAACTCATCCTCACCAAGAATACGAAAACTAATCTTCTTCCCTCTACAATCCACCTAGGCATAATGCTCCTCAAGCCAATCCAGACCAAGAATAGCATCATAGTCCTTCATCTTGAGCAAATAGAAACACCTAAACAAGCCTCGGTCCTCAATGCACACAGGTAAAGACGGAATACACTTCCTAGTCGATACCGTACCTGCCAATGTGTGCACAGACAAAGGGACTTCTAACTCCTCTACCTCTACTCCAGACTCTACCACTAACTGCTTGGCAAACTGCTCGGAAATGAACGAGTGTGTGGCACCCGTATCAAATAAAACTTGAGCATGCACACCCATGACTAAACCATACCTTTCGTGACCTTCTCGGCCTACTTTGCATCCTCTCGTGCTAGTGCAAACACTTGAGCTTGGGCTCAAGGTCTTCCTGGTCTCCCTATCACTGGCGCAGCCGCTGCTGCTGCTACTGGGGCTGGCGCTCCACGCTGCACACCCTTCTGAAGTCTGGGACAATCCCGGATCTGGTGCTTGTTGGGATCAGATAGGTGACTTTAACAAATTAACTAAGAATGTGTGTGTACCACAGTGGAATTAAAATGAGTAATACACACAATTCGATCAGATCCAAGAGTGGTGTGTGAGTATAGTGAATATAGACAGCAAACCACACCCAAACCACTATGCACAGAAGATTTTTAAGGTGTTTCAGAGAACACAACTTATGTCTCCTACGTCCACCTCCTCACGACAGAGGAACCACTAACACTAGTGCATACAACCTGAAGCACGATGACTCCAACCTCTTTGAATGCGATGACTCAAAGAAACCTAGGAGATATGCACGACGACCTACTCCACAGACCGCTTGTGAATTCAGCAAATTCACAAGCACTTGAGCACGACGGCTCAAGCACCAGAGCACAACGGATCCAACCCATAGCACTACAGCTCCAAACATGAGTATACAGTACTCAAAACCTCTTGACCACAAAGGATCCAAGTTCTGCTAGAACAAGCACAATTAGAGAGTAGATCCTCTAGCACGATCTATCTCAGTACAATGAAAAAGTAGAACAAAAGAGAATTAGGCGATCTGTGTAGAACACATACACAGATCACACATAGAGAAATTGATACTCAAACGAAGTACAGACTCAGATGGATCTCCTTCTGATCAGCAATTCTTCAATCAGGAACTCCTCCTCTTCTTCCCTTCTTCTTCTTCCCCTTGGCGGCGCTCCTCTGCTCCCCTTCTGGACGCAAAAGCTTTTCCCGCTTTTCTCCTCTTCTTATGGAAAAGTCCCAGCTCCCCCCTCCTTTGGAGTACGAGGATCATGGGTATATATAGTCCCATGTGTCCATGTGGACCCTTGGAGTGTGTGGGAACAAATATCTTGGTCAATTCCCTTGATTCCCATGCAGACACGTATCCAGAAAAATTCCCGTTTTTGAGCTTCAGTCGAAGTGTGTCGACACACAGGCAGACTGTGTTCACACCACTGGCTACTGGCTTCAGAACAGGCTTCTGGGAGGGACAGTGAGTGTCGACACACAAGCAGACTATGTCGATACCACTGGCTACTGCTTCCTTCACTGTTTGCTGAATTCATACACTGTGTCGACACAACATCCACATGTGTCGACACCACTGACTCTTTTATGCTCTGAATGAAGAGGGTGAGTCGACACACTTGACATCTTGTGTCGACACAACTTTGATAGAATTATGTAAACCTGAAAATATGAAGTGTAGACCATCAAAACATGTCACTAACATTAAAATGTGAAATATTAAATGTCAAGAACATGTTGTTTGAGCATTATTATAATATATTCAATATATACAAATTGTCCAATATGTCATCATCAAAATCAAAGTATGAATGATGTACAATGGTCATCATTAAAAATCAACTTTAAGGAATTCCAATACACACTCAACACAACATTCTCCCCCTTTTTGATGATGACAAAACAAATGCACAAACTTGGTCTTTTCATACACAATCTCCCAAATCCCTACATTCTCCTCTATAAAGAACTTTCTCCCCCTTTTTGACAGCATCAGAAAGATAAACAAGAGAGAGAAACAAAGATGGTAGGAGATAAAGAAATGAAATTATGGAAATGAAGGTTCAAGAATGATCAAAATGAATGAGACAAAGTGATATTGACATATGAGAGAAGTTATTCTGTTTTTGGTATTGTGCAATCAAGTGTAATCACAAAGACCCACTCAACACAAAGTAGAGCAAGACATAATGCTCTGAATGTAGTTAAAATAATGATACAAATGTGAATTAATGTGACCTATATGAGTTAGCAGAAATATTTAACAAAGATGTTATGAGCTTGAAGTTTAACACATTGTAGAATAATAGGTCTAAACTTAATATATATGAACTTTATTCAAGTCATGAGCTTTTCTATCCTATCTTTTTGAAATTGTTTTCATTTTTAACTATGAAAGAATACAAGAATAAATTAGTTAAATCTCATTTTTCAATGCAAGAGATCACATTTATTAGATGCAAGACCTCCTGATTACTCTGTGGTTTAACTTTCATTACCTTATACAGAGATGACAAATTGTTAACCATTTTTTGACGCGAGACAAATCACTTGGTTAGGTGAGATGGCCCGGTTACTCAGTAACAGACAAGTTTGCATTGCTCTGTCTGTATCCTTCCAGATTATTGTTTATTTTCTTTTAATATTTTGTAGGAATATGTTTGCTTTGACCATAAGAGTCATGAATATGAGTGTAGAGAGATTATTCTTAACATGTGGTAAAAATGAAGCTTAAACATATACATGTGAAATATTAAAGCCACTTATGTGACTATAATAGTGTTTTTCAAATCATTTTAAAAACATTCAGTATTAAGATTGCACAACTTTGAGATGAAAGTAAATCTTTGAAATTAAACTAAATGCACAATGAGTTTAGTTTCAATGTTTTAAGTCTCTCACATGAAAATAGAACAAGAACTCAAAATTTCTGATAATTAGGGTTCTAGACAACAATTGTCAAGAGAAATGAGTGAATAATAGACAATGACTCCCCCTATCAAGTAACTCTCCATCACAAGGTAAAAAATAATAATAATTGAATGAAGTGAGAACATAATCAACAAGTGAGTTTTATTAAAAGACAAATACTCCCCCTTAACAATTGCATAAAGGGATCTTGATACTTGGCGGAGACATATACTCACACATGGTGAAAGTGGCCAGATAAGCCTAACTTGCCCTTCTTCAAATCACTATTTGATATACCAAGAATTCTAATGCAACTAAGAAGTAGGAATTTATTTGCAAGGAAGATTGACTTTTATTTGCACAAAGAAATGAGATGAAGATATCAGACATGTGAAAACTTGCATAAACTAAGTTCCCTTCTAAGAGAAGTGAATCTAGGTTCTGCAAGAGGCTTAGTGAAAATGTGTGCAATTTATTTTTCTGTGTTAATGAAATGGAGTTCAAAAGAATTCTTTGAAACTTCATCTTGAAGGAAATGATGTCGAATGTCAATGTGCTTTGTGCGGGAATGCTAAATAGGATTTTTGGACAGATTTATAGCACTGGTGTTATCACAAAGAATGGGAATGCAACCTAATGTGTGATTATAATCTAGGAGTTGATGTTTGACCCAAAGAACTTGAGTACCACAGCTACCAGCAACAACATTCTCTGCTTCTGCAGTAGAAAGAGCTAAAGAATGTTGCTTTTTGGAAGCCCAAGAAATAAGACAACCACCTAGATATAAACATAACCCACTAGTGCTTTTCCTGTCAAGTTTGCACCCGGCATAATCAGCATCACGATATGCATCCAAGTCCAATTTACAACCAGCAGGATACCAAAGTCCTAAATCACATGAAGAAAGAAGATATTTAAAAATTCTTTTAACAGCAGTCATGTGACTATCTTTAGGATTTGCTTGAAATCTGGCGCACATGTAGACACTAAAGTGAATATCTGGCCTAGAGGTAGTTAAATAGAGAAGAGAGACAATCATACCTTTATAAAGTTTAGCATTAACATGCTTACCAGAAGTATCACTTTCAAGTCTTACACATGTGACCATTGGTGTACTGGATGGCTTGATGTTTTGGAAGTCAAATCTTTTGATTAACTCCTTGACATATTTTGTTTGACTCAAAAATATTTCTTCAGAAGTTTGATGCACTTGCAGACCTAAAAATAATGTAAGTTCACCCATTATACTCATTTCAAATTCAGATTGCATAATATGAGCAAACTAATTACACAAATCATTATCCGTTGATCCAAAAATGATATCATCAACATAAACTTGAACAACAATGAAATGATTTTTTACAGTTTTTTTAAACAAAGTTTGATCAATGTTTCCTCTTATGTAGCCTTTATTTACAAGAAAGGAGTTCAACCGGTCATACCAAGCTCTTGGAGCTTGTTTAAGACCATAAAAAGCCTTATTAAGCTTAAAGACATGATCAGAAAATTTTTCATTTTCAAACCCAGGGGGTTGTTTTACAAAAACACTTTCTTTTATGTAGCCATTTAAAAATGCACTTTTGACATCCATTTGAAAAACTTTGAATTTCAAAGAAGCAGTAAATGTAAGAAAAATTCGAACAGCTTCAAGTCTTGGTAGAGAGGCATAAGACTCTTCAAAATCAATACCAAGTTCTTGGTTATACCCCTGAGCAACAAGTCTAACTTTATTCCGAACAATTTGACCAGATTCATTCAATTTATTTCTAAAAATCCATCTTGTTCCAATGATGGAAGTTAGATCAGAGGGTTTTGGTACTAAATCCCAGACTTGATTTCTTTCAAATTGATAATGCTCTTAATGCATAACATTTATCCAGTTTTCACAAGATAAAGCTTCATCAATATTTTTGGGCTCAATTTGGGATAGTAATACCAAAGAATCCTCATCTATGACAGAATGAAATGATGATCTAGTCCTTATTCCATCTTGCAAATTACCAACAATGATTTCATGTGGATGATCCTTTAAGAATCTGGGGTTCAGAAATTACCTCAGGGTTTGTAGGAATTTCAGGAACATGATTACCTGAAGTACTTGAAGTTGGCATTTCAATAACCTCATGTGCATTTGGTACTTCTTGCTCTTCAAGATTTGTAGATGGATGTTCAAGAAAATCATCATCATCATCACATATTTGAGTTCTGCACAAATTAGGAATGTCAATCTTTTAGAAATTTTCATCAAAAATGACATGTGGAGATTCTTCCACAGTCTTATTTTTTAAAATATAAACTCTGTAAGTTCTTGAATTTTCAAAATAACATATGAAGATTGATTCAAAACTCTTTGCATCAAATTTATCAAGATTTTTTTTGTTGTTATTATGAACAAAACATTGCAACCAAAAATTTTGAAATATGACACACTTGACTTTTTATCCTTGAACAACTCATAAGTGGTTTTTCTGATCTTTGATCTTAACAATGCTCTATTCAAAATGAAATTAGCTATATTTACAGCTTCAGCCCAAAAAGATTTTGAAAGCTTACTTTCTAAGAGCATAGTTCTGGCCATTTCCATAAATGTTCTGTTTTTCCTTTCTACAACTTCATTTTGTTCTGGAGTTCTAGGTGAAGAAAACTTATGGAGTATGTTCAGATCAGTACATAGATCAGAAAATGATTTATTTTCAAATTCACCCCCATGATCTGTTAAAATGGATTTCAATTTGAAAGACAAACCCATTAAGGAAAAATTGTAAAATTTCCTGAATTCTGAACATGCTTCACTTTTATGGGATAAGAATAAGACCCAAGTGTATCTAGTAAAGTCATCAATGATTACAAATCCATATCTATTACCACTGAGACTTAAAGTTCTTGTTGGACCAAAAAGATCCATATGAAGTAACTCAAGTAGTTTAGATGTAATTACTTCATTGAACACTTTAAAAGATTTTCTTGTTTGTTTTCCTTGAGCACATATCCCACGAACTTGATTGTCAATGATAGGGAAAGATTCAGGAAGACCTTTTACAAGATTCATTCTTTTGAGTTTGCTAATGGTTGAGAAGCTTGCATGACCTAGCCTTTTATGCCACAACCAAGCAATGTAAGTTTTATTTGCAATCAAACAAACATTTGAAGAAAAGTTATCATACAAATCTATCATGTAAACATTATTTTATCTTTTTCAATCAATTTGATTTGCTCAGAAGAGGAGTCTATTATTTTGCATGAATCATATTCAAAGAGAATTTTGTGACCATTGTCACACAATTGACTTATACTAAGCAACTTGTAATTCAATCCTTCAACTAAGCAAACACCATCACATAAGGTTATGCAAGACTTACCGATTTTTCCTTTGCCAATTATTTTTCTTTTATTCTTACCTCCGAAGGTGACTTATCCACCTTCCTTTTCAATCAAGCATGAAAATTTATTTCTATCTCCTGTCATGTGCCGTGAGCATCCACTGTCAAGAATCCAGATGTTTGAATTGGATGCCCGGCTTTCCTACACAAAACAAATTAGACAAGAAACGTTTTTGGTACCCAGATGTGATTGGTACCAACATCCTGAGTCAGAAGAGAAAGTAGATCCTTTCTAACCCATATTTCAGCAGTTTTCTTCACAGTGTTCTTTGAAACAAGAGATTCAGTTTTTTGTTTTTCAATTTTCTGAACATTAGACCTCTTAGTTGGTTTGTTCCACTGTGAAAACCTTGGCCTGTAATGTTGTTGATGAGTAGGAAATTGTGAGTGATAAAAATATGGATTGAACTATTGGTTACCATTGTACCTTTGGTTCCAAGAATTATTCCATCTTGAATTGTAAGATGAGAAAACATTCCAATTTCCATGAGAAAGATGACTATTTATTGGTTTGAAGTTTTTCTGATTTTTATAAGAAGGGTAGGTCGACCTATGTTGTGTGTGTGTCGACCTGGGTAAGGTATGTGTCGACCTCTGACTGTGATAGGTCGACCTGTGCAGCGTGTGTGTCGACCTCACAGGTTCTTTCTGTTTTTGTATTTTTCCTTTGTTTTCAGATGAACCTGCCTAGACAAATTTTATTAGAGGAATTTTTGATAGTTTTATTTTCTTTGGAGATGATTCAGTTTTCTTTGAATTTTGTGATTCAAAATATAAACCATATTTATTTGAATTCATCTTAACTCCCAGTAGAGCATTCAGATTTTCTTTGCCTTGTGTGAAGTTCTTGATGATGTCTTCTTTTTCTTTAAGGCAATGATTGAGTTTTTCAATTTGATTTAAATTTTCTTGATTTTCCTTCTCTTTTTATTCAAATTTTTTGACGGAATTGATAAGTTCTTTGTTCAAGTTTTGAATTCTCAATTTCAGATCATCAACAAAAATTAACAATTCATCATTTTCGTTGATTTGATCAGAAATTTGAGCTTCTAATTCAGAAATCTTTCCAGAAGATGATGTGTCATCAAGAATGCTATCAATTTTTCTTTTCAAATATTTGTTTTCTTTTCTAACATCAGAAAGCTTTTCAACTAAATTACCATATGTTTCTTGCCAATCTTCAATGGTAAATAGTCTAAAAGACATATCTACTTGTTCTTCACTACTTCCATCCATGAAGCAGATTTCATTTCCTTCTGAACTTGAGGATTCTTCATTGTTGTCTGAGTTTTGATCCTCATCTGACCATGTAGCAACCATGGCCTTGTTCTTATTTTTGTGAAACTCCTTCTTGTGGTTTTTGTACTTGTCCTTCTTAGCCTCTAGACATTCAGTGTTCATATGCCTAGATTTGTTGCACCTGTAACACACAGGAATTTCATCAGTTTTCTTATGATCAACATGGGAGAAGTGTTTCTTTTTACTAGACATGACATTTTTCTTATTACCAAAATTCTTCTTGTTTGATTTCAGAAATGCCCTAAATTGTCTAGTAATCAAAGCAAGATTATCATCATCAGATCCAGGTTTTTCAGATTCAGAAATTTCTTAAGATTTTCCTTTACTACTTGATGAAGCTTTAAGAGCAATGGGTTTTGATTTCAGCATGTGTTCTTTAGATCTTTTAAGATTTAGCTCATAAGTCATTAAAGATCCAATGAGTTCATCCAATGTTATTTTGGATAAATCCTTTGAATCCTCAATGACTTTGGCTTTAGTGTGCCACATAGGAGATAAAGAACGCAAAATTTTTCTTACCAAATCTTCATTTGAGTATTCCTTACCCAAAGCTCAAAGTCCATTGATGATTACCATCAACCTAGCAAACATCTCAGATATGGTTTCATCAGATTTCATGATAAACAATTCATAATCAGAAACTAACATGCTTTCTTTAGTTTCTCTAACTTGAGATGTGCCCTCATATAACAATTCTAATTTATTCCACATCTCCTTGGCTGACTTACACATAGAGATTCTAGAATACTCCTTCGGATGGATGGCACATTGCAGCATGTTCATGGTGCTGTAGTTCAGGGTGACCCTTTTAATCTGCTCCCTAGTCCATTGATCTTCATCTCCAGTGACTTCGATTGGTCCTTTTTCAACATTTCTCCATACTTCATAGTTTTGTGCTCTAAGAAAAACCATCATCCTGTTCTTCCAGTATGGATAGTCAGTACCATCAAAAAATGGAGGTCTATTAATTGAGTGACCTTCAGCAACGAAACCTCTAGGGTCCATGATAAAGACAATCAAATCAAACACATCACAATTTGAGCAAGTAATTGAGTGAATCAAAATCTGAAATACATAAAATTCACCAAAGCACCTCAGAGTATAGAATTGACTCTGACCTCTCTGATACCAATTGTTGGGATCGGATAGGTGACTTTAACAAATTAACTAAGAATGTGTGTGTACGGCAGCGAAATTAAAATGAGTAATACACACAATTCGATCAGATCCAAGAGTGGTGTGTGAGTATAGTGAATATAGACAGCAAACCACACCCAAACCACTGTGCACAGAAGATTTTTAAGGTGGTTAGGAGAACAAAACTTGTGTCTCCTACGTCCACCTCCTCACGATGGAGGAACCACTAACACTAGTGCATACAACCTGGAGCACGACGACTCCAACCTCTTTGAGTGCGATGAATCAAAGAAACCCAGAAGATAGGCACGACGACCTACTCCACAGACCGCTTGTGAATTCAGCAAATTCACAAGCACTTGAGCACGATGGGTCAAGCACCAGAGCACAACAGCTCCAACCCAGAGCACTACGGCTCCAAACCTGAGTACACAGTACTCAAAACCTTTGGACCACAAAGGATCCAAGCTCTGCTAGAACAAGCACAATTAGAGAGTAGATCCTCTAGCACGATCTATCTCAGTACAATGAAAAAGTAGAATAAAACAGAATTAGGCGATCTATGTAGAACACATACACAGATCACACACAGAGAAATTGATACTCAAAAAATTACAGACTTAGATGGATCTCCTTCTGATCAGCAATTCTTCAATCAAGAACTCCTCCTCTTCTTCCCTTCTTCTTCTTCCCCTTGGCGGCGCTCCTCTGCTCCCCTTCTGGACGCAAGAGCTTTTCTCGCTCTTCTCCTCTTCTTCCGGAAAAGTCCTAGCTCCCCCCTCCTTTGGAGTACGAGGATCATGGGTATATATAGTCCCATGTGTCCATGTGGACCCTTGGAGTGCGTGGGAACAAATATCTAGGTCAATTCCCTTGATTCCCATGCAGACATGTGTCCAGAAAAATTTCTGTTTTTGAGCTTCAGTCGAAGTGTGTCGACACACAGGCAGACTGTGTCGACACCATTGGCTATTGGCTTCAGAATAGGCTTTTGGGAGGGACAGTGAGTGTCGACACACAAGCAGACTATGTCGACACCACTGGCTACTGCTTCCTTCACTGTTTTCTGAATTCATACACTATGTCGACACAACATCCACATGTGTCGACACCACTGACTTTTTTATGCTCTGAATGAAGACTGTGTGTCGACACACTTGACATCTTGTGTTGACACAACTTTGACAGAATTATGTGAACCTGAAAATATGAAGTGTAGACCATCAAAACATGTCACTAACATTAAAATGTGAAATATTAAATGTCAAGAACATGTTGTTTGAGCATTATTATAATATATTCAATATGTACAAATTGTCCAATATGTCATCATCAAAATCAAAGTATGAGTGATGTACAATGGTCATTATTAAAAATCAACTTTAAGAAATTCCAATACACACTCAACACAACAGTGCTCGGTGCTGCCGCACTTGAGACACTTTCCTACCAACTTCCAACACTCAGTGCCGCCGTGTGCTCTACCACAATGGGGACACATCTTCTTATCGCTGGGCCTGAAATCGGGAGACTGCGGTGTCACTACCTGCTGACTCGTAGCCGCCACTGGACGCTGGGGTGACTGGTACACTGACTTCTTCCTATCCTGCCTTTGGAAAGGTGGTGTGGACCTCTTTTGCGTTGCCTTCTTTTCTTCCAGATACTGGCCCATCTCGCTCTCCTGCCTGCACGATGCGCTAAGAGCCTCGTCTAGAGTGCGGTGGTCAAAAGCCACAAGCCTCGACCTCAGTGATGGTTTGAGACCCATCACAAACTTCTTAGCCTTCCTGCGCTCATCAGCAACTATATGGGGAGCATATTCAGATAGCTCGGCAAACCTGGCCTCATACTCCAAAACCGTCATGGAGCCCTGATCAAGCGAGAGAAACTCCTGCTCCATCTTGTCCTAGATGTGCTCGGGGTTGAACTTGGCCCGAAAAAGCCTCGTGAACTCAGCCCAAGTCACCTCAATAGCACCATCCTCATACCTGGTGTGAAGTACGGAGGCCCACCAGACATCCGCTCTCTCCTGTAAAACACAACCCATAAGCACCATCTAAACAACACCTTAACTTACCACAAGTACATAAACTTTAAGTACTTGTAATATATAGGTGGCCAGGCTAACTTTGTCTTCCTTAGCACACCTGATGGCTCGGAATATCTTCTCCACTTCTCTCATTCAGCTCTCCACCAAGAGTGGTTGACTCTCCCCCTTAAAAGAAGGCGGAGCCATCCTCTTGAACCTCTCCATGATGGACGGACCACCATGGCCATGCTCCTGGGGAACTGGAGCTGGAGCCTGAGCCTGAGACAACAGTCAACATATAAGCAATACATTGTGGATGCTCCATTCCGCACCCCTCGCGAGCACTTGTCGTCTCCGGAGGTTCCCGAATGTTGCTGCTCCCTCGTTGGCGTGGGATGATGGCTGGTTGACTTCTTTGACCCCGGTTTGACCAAGTTGACCAAAGAGAGAAAGAACAAAACCAACAAGATAATGAGCAGGATGTGATCGCTAGGGCCTTACCTGTGCCCAAGGAGGTACTATGATCGCGCTAGTGACGTGCCTTGCGCTGCGGTAGACGATGGGATCCCAACTTTCCTCTCTTTAGCCGGCCAAAGAGAAGAAGCTCCACGGTCTTGCTTGGGTGTTCCTACCACAAAGATAAGACTCTATTAGACCTAGATGCAGTGTAGTAAATGTCGAAAACGAAAAGAGAAGGCCCAAAAGGAGAGCCACGTACCGGTTGCGGACTTGAGAAGAGGGGTGGCCAAGTGCTATGACCACCCTTCTTCCCTCTGTTTTTTGGTTGGAAAACCCCTTTTGCATGTGTTGGCAATGTGCACTACGTGCCTAGGGTGTGTGTGTGTGTGTGTAACATGCAAGGACTAAGGAGAGAGGAAGAGAAAGAGAAAGAGAGGAGAGAGATGATCCTTGTTTGTGGTCATTGATGGCTGCTTTGTAGACTTCTCCAGCACTTGGTGAAGCCTCCTAAACGTCCCAAAGGTTGAGAAGAAGTAGAGGAAGCAAAGGTGGAAGCTCTCTATCACTTTTCTCTCTCTCCTCTCAAGGCATCAAAGCTTGGGCGTCCAACATCTCCTCCTCAACTTAGAAGGCCAAGGAGTGACCTATATAGGCAGTGGGGTCGGAGCTAGAGATCCTTGGATGCTCAAGTGTGAGGAAACATGCTTAAACATGTGGCAATCCATGTGTTAAGGCTTGAACCAATGAGAGGGAGCCATGTAGGACATTTACTGGGTCAAGGGGGTGCCAAGGTGGCCCATTTGCCCGTTGGGAATGGCCCCATGTGTTGCATGGCCGAGGAGAGGGCGCTTAGTAGGTTGGAATCTCGGGCAGTTGCGTAGACCAAGTAAACCAGGTTGACGTCCAACGATGATGCCGCCAACCCCATGCAGACGTCAACACCTGTGGACGCCAACATGAATCGACGTCCAGGGGGTGTGCCGCCAACTAGAGGTCAGCGACAGTCGATGCTACCGTCTACATGGAATCTGAGGCAAGTCAACAAACGATCAAACCAGGCCTTATTGGGCCATGAACTACGCGAAAATGGGCTAAATCTCACGTCTACAAATGCCCCTCCGAGACATCCGATCTTGCAAGGGAGCAGAGCGGACTGAAAGTTTGGTGTCTTGGAAAACAAAGGACACAGAGATTTAATGGAAGGGCCATCTCCGAGGATAGGAAATCTAGCAAGCCACACGAATGAGTTAGGCTAGAAACAAGTGACGAATCATCTGAGAGACAAATGTGGATAAGAGGAAGGGTGATCTACCCGTGTAACTATAACTGCAACCCAATGGTAGGGTTCTTGGCATTGCCGTTTAGGACTTTGACTAGTTTCTGGTGTTGTCTAAGTCAAAGGAGTTGTAATATGACGGTTGAATCGAGGGATCCCATAACCGGAGTCCGTCTGGACCCGCTGACCTTATGAGGACATCTGTCTAAATTTAGGGGGTCGTGGAGATAGAGGGATTGATTGATATCTCAAAGGATTATCAAAAGATTCTAACTGGAATCAATGTTTGGAAAGCTCGAAGTCTAGAATTAAGCTCATGACTGGCGAAAGGTTCACATGAACTCAAGAAGACCAGAATGATTACTTGTGATATGCACGGTGGGACAATTGGAGAAGGGGGTTAACCCGGTAGGCCACTTGAGCTGGGGAGCCACAGAGTGATTGAGGAAAATCTCCATTTTTTTTTCTTTGAATTAGTAAGAGAATGTTAGCAGTGAAATCCTAAATGCATGTCGGTGTGGGTTCCCTATCTAAAATGTAAGTTAGAACCAGAGGAAAATTCTAAGGCCATACGAATAACTGAGAGATCGCAAACCCGTCATAGTTTTTGGTGAAGGAGAACTCTAGGTTCACGGTCGCCAAGTTATTCACCTCTGGTGACTAATCCTATGTTAGACATACCTGTGTAACACTCACGGTCGCATGAGTGTTCCTGAATTTGAAGCGTTGCTTGTGCTTAAACATCTGCAAAACAACTTGAAGCACAAGGTAATAAATAATGGCCATATGAAGCTTTGAAAATTCCAGAATGTTAACGTCCAGATCGATTGCCGCTAACGTACAGTTGACGTCAACCATGTAGGCCGTCTACAGGAGTAGGCGTTTACCAATGCTGCCGTCAATAGTTGACTGACGGCAACCGATATTGACGTTTACATACTAGCGCATTAAACCAAAAAAATAGCTATTGGATGGCCATAAAGACTCTTCCTTCTCCTTCCTCTGTCCTCTCCTTCCTCAACTCCGAACCAGAGAGCTTAGGGACGAACTACAGTAGCAAACATGGCTTCCTCATCGACCGGAACGTCCATAAGCATGAACTCGGGAATTTTACGCGAAGTTCCGGGGCATTTGAGCACCCGACTGGCCAACGGGGAGGCCAACGGGGAGGTATGCAACGCCTATTTCTGCTCTTTTTCATGTTGAAAACGCCCCAAACTCTCTCTCACAGCACTCCCTGGATGTGTAGGAGGTACCTGCCTTCCCAAGCCAAGGCCAAATGCGGGCCTTCTCCTAGCTGGTTAACCTAATGAACGCGATTACCCTGGACATGAGGAGTTTCATTGGAACGTGGAACTTGAGCTTCATGGTGGTGCTGGTGAAGAATATGAAGGAGATGTGGTGGGGTTTCGATGCCCTGGGAGCGCTCGTGGAGCGGTGGCATCCACACACACACACGTTCGTGTTCTAGAGATTCGAGGCGAGTGTGTTGCTAGAGGAAGTAGAGTTGTTCTTGGGGTGGAGGCGGTGCCGGGAGTACGACGAGATGACCCCTCTTCTCCCGTGGGAAGAGATCCTCGCGGACGTCGTACGGGACAAGAAGGAGGTGTTAAGAATGACAAACAAGCACGGGATCTTCCTGGACAGGTTGGCCTGGTGGCTGATCCAGCATGCGAAGGAGATTGGCGGAGAGAGAGCGACCCAGGGATTGACACTCTGCCTGGAGGGTGTGTTTTTGTTCCCCACCAGCGGCGACTTCCTCCTGTACGAACACATGGGGATCCTATCTCTACTATGGCACGGGCAGTCACTTGCCCCTGCAATGCTGGCGCACCTTTACAGCTCCCTGACCACGATGAGCTTAGGCGGACGCACATGCGGGAGCTTGTTCCTGCTTCAGGTATGGATGGAATCTCATTTGAAGTTTGATTTCGCTGAGAAGCAACCTACCCCCTCCAGAATCTTTTTTCGGAGTTCAGTGCATTGCAGCAGGGCATGGTATGAGCCAGAGGATGAGATCAAGTGTGTGACAGCACACTTGAAGAGCAGAGATGCCTGGCGAGATTACCTAGGCTACTTCCCAGTGGAGGATTTCATAGTGAGGCCACTGTTTATGAGGACAATTGAGTTTAGGGTTCGCACCAGGGAGGACAGAGACCTGTGGCTGGTTGGGGGTGATCAGATGGTGGTGTACCAGCCACATCGGTGCCAGTGTCAACTCGGAGTACCACAGGGAATCCCAGCTTCATCCCACTACACCGACATGATCATCTCGGGGAGGAACGAGAAGCTTATGAAGAAAGCTAAGAAGACTTGGGAGAAGTACACGGTGAGCAGGAAGGTGGGCCAGGCATTGTAGGAGAATTGGGAAGACATTTGGAAATATGAGGAATTCATTGATACAATTCGCCCAATTTCTTGTGATTTCTTTATGGCTCGTAGAGCAAAGTGATGTACTCTTCTCATTTTCAATAAGTGTAACACAAAATTTGATGAATAAACAATGAGTAGGTTTGTGTTGAATGTGTTGATTGGCTTGAAATGTGTGGAATGTCTTGAATTGGCTTCAAATGCTTTCAATTGAGTGTTGGATTGAGGGGTCTGTGAAGATTAAGTGCGCAGAGGTTGGCGTCCACATCGCTTGACGCCAACGCCAGGTAGGCGGCCACCCTGAGGCCGTTAACCGCCAGACAGAACATAGACGTCCCGATCGATGGCCGTCCACAGAAAAGTGGATGTCCATCAAGCTGTTGTTGACCAAAATACGAGGTCTCACAGGGTGACCTCGAAGGAAGATATAGACGGCTATGGGGTCGCCTTAAAAAGAAAATGAACGTCTAGATGGTTGACGTCAAATAAAGTTGAATGGCCACACCCTTGTCGTCAAATTTAAAACACAACTTTTGGCAAACCGAGGCCTCTCCGGTGCCCTTTCACCTTCATTTCAAACGGCCAAACGCCTATTCGCCTTACGAATTCACCTTCCCACACTCGCGTTTGCTTTCTTGCCCTCTCAACTTCTTTCTAATTCTCGAAATTTCCTTTAGTCACCTTCTCCTTCTCCTTCTCGGACTGTGCCTAGACCGAAGATGAGGAGAGGGAAAAGACAGGCGCTGCGGAGGCAATCTCTCCGGACGGGGGAGGAGGAAAAGGTGACCGGGGGCTCGGCAGTAGAGGAAAACACGGCGGAGGAGGCCGGCGACAGTGGACTTGAGGAGGAGGAAACGGCGGATGATGGAGGGGGAGAAGAGACAGAGGTGAAGGCTCCTCCAAGAGGACCTCGATGACCCAATGTAGGCTAAATACCCCTAAACGATGTGTGGATGCGATTGTAAAATGTGGGATAGAAGAGGAAATAGGAGAGGTGCTGTCAGATTCAACAAGAACTTGACGTCAACATCGATTGACGTCAGGTTCCTTCGATATCCAAACCATTGCCGTCTAGAGGAACTTAACGGAAAGTATCTGGATGCCAACTGTTGAACTCGACGGCCACTGCCCTGCCGCCTACTCCATGGGAATGGAAACATGGTTGCCGTCAACTTGTTCTTAACGGCCATCGATGCTGACATTAATTTTTCTCTATTTTCTGTGCAGGGAAAGGGCATCATGAGGAGTCGGGTGACGTGGGATTTTTGTTGGGCATGGTACCGGGCGCTGCCAGAGGCCCAGCAGACGAGGATAGCACGGATGGGGTTCAGGCACCTGCTGGTGGTGCGCCCATTCCATGTGGATGTCCCTTACCTCGAGGCGTTGAGGGAGAGGTGGGACGAGGACTGCAAGGCATTCATAATGCCTTGGGGACACATCATACCCATGTTGGAGGATGTGACGTATCTTACAGGACTGCCAGTTCAAGGAGAGCCGGTGGTTGGATAGGAGAGGCGAGACTACTATGATGATGTGGTGGAGCTGCTGGGGCCAGAGTTCGTGGCCGAGAGGAGGAGACCGATCCGCAGCATACTACTCGGATCATTGTCGGAGGTAGTTGGATTGAGAGGAGGGAGGAGGGGCCTCTAGAGATCCTCGAGGAGTTTGCTGCCGAGGTACGGGCATCGATCTAGCTGGGGGACAGGAGCGAGGAGAGGTCGGTCCGGATCTTCGTGGCGTACCTGTTTGGTTGGCTTCTCATCCCGACGCAGTCATCTCAGATGAACTGCAAGTTCATGTTGCTTCTACGAGACTTGGAGTAGGCAGAGCGATACGCATGGGGCTCCGCGATGCTAGGACACCTCTTCTCACTTCTCCCCAGCAGCTCGCGGCGTTCTCAGAGCACCGAGGGCTTCATCCCCTTTCTACAGGTATGCAACTTTTCATTAATGCACTTCATTGAATTAAATTGATAAATTGTCTAACTAACATTTTTTCTTCTTTTGCCTTGCAGATTTGGGGATACACCCGCTTCCCTATGGGACGCTGTCACGCCCCGACGCGGAATATCAGAGCGCGAAGGCAGTTGCAAGAAAAGATATAGAGCGAATACTAGACATCAAACCATTGCACATTGAATAATAATAAAGCAAATCTTTCTCATTAATAACTTTTCAAATGTCTAGTTACAACCACTAATATCAGAGCCATTCTATAGGGCCCAATTACATTACAATAAAAGGAAATAACTAACTACAACTCTAAGATAACATAATGACTCGAGAGTACTCCTGGCTTCACTGTTGGTCATTCCCTTCCTCGTGAGTGTATGTGTCATCCTCGGTCTCACCTGAGAACACAACATTAAATAATGTAGGGTGAGCGATAACGCCCAGTAGAACTTAAATCTCAGGCTCAAGCAGGCTTTAAATGATTAACACATTTAATGGCAGAGTATCTAAAGATAGAAGGTACAAGAGAGTCAAAATATAGCAAGAGATAGCACAACAGATAACAGGATAGCACAATAGCACGAGATCGAGTATAGTTTCTAAAAATAGCACAAGTATTGAGTATAGCACGAATAACAGGATGGTCATAGCATAACTAGCACAAGTATAATAATAGCACGATGAGTATAGCACTTGTTTGTCATTCTAGACATCGAGAGAGTATAGCACATTTTGTGTTTTGATTGTCATATAGATAGTCGAGATAGATAGCACTTGAGTGTAATGCCAAACACTCTGATCATTTAACTCCCATGGGCACTAGCACTTTTGGGCGCACATCCCAGAACCAGATCGGGCCCTTTATATATTGCCAAGCATTGGTTATATTGTATCTTTAGACAATCAATCGATGGCCAATATAAAGTACCAAGAATAGTTAAGAGCACTAGATGAATAGACGAGATAGTAGAGAGAACGTGAATAGACGAGCGAGTAGAGTATAGATGAGAGCTAAGGGTACATCACGTAAAACAACGAGTAAATAGGCGATAGTAATAGTTGCACAACACGCGCACATTGTATTGGCAGTCAGGTGGAATTCACGATCTTCTTGCTGGCCATGTTATGCACAAGTCCAGAGGTCCGACGTGATTCAAGGTAAGAGCGAACTTCTAATAGCCATTTGGATCATATCGATCCCTAAAGGTGTAATGGGCGTTAGGGTACAACCGGCTCGTCGACCATGTGGGAATCCATGATCAGAGGAGACTTACGGAGGCCTTGTGTAAGGGTTCACTAGTCCGGCGAAAGGAATATCCGACGGAGAGTTCACCACAAGCCAAGTAAAGTGTGTATATAAAAATAGGTGCTCAACGTTCTAGAGGAATTCTAGAAAAGTGGGGCGTCGATATCGGTATATAAACAACGCAAGAAACGAATACAAGTCCTTTAAAATAGGGCAATTAATATACTTTATTGCAATAAATTACCAGATACATTATGACATATTTTATGCCAGTTTTCAGCCATATATGGATGATTTATGTGTGTGCATGTGTAAGAGAAATCATAGATAGAAAAAAAGTCGTGAATATGTATTTTAAAGCATTCAATAAAGCTCCATTTTAAAATAGGTGTTTTTACTATGTGTATGACTGTTAAAAAGGCGTAAGAATTTTGTAGAAGTGAGAGCAATAAATTTTATGGGTTTTCATCAAAAATCCTGTGAACGCGACGTAGGCCAGTAAGGGTCACGACAGGGTCAGGGCAGATCGCGACAGGGCCTGAAAAGGGTCGCGACAGGGCTGCCAGGACAGAAGGCCAGAAAGCGACGTAGGGTACTGTCGCGTTCAGAACGTGACAAGGAAAGCGTCGCGACGGGCTTGAGAACGTGACCTATCGGGCCGTCGCATTCTCAGGTCCATGGCCTGAGTCTGACAGAGTTCTGCTCTATCTTGGATTGCGGTCCAGAAATATCAGATTTTGATACAGGGTCGTTCAGAAAATCATAACTAATTGTATACACGATGAAAAATCATGGAACCAGTGGCAAATGAAACTAGACATGCGAGAGTACTTCCAGTAAATAGGAATTAGAGAGAGAGCATGGTTTGAACATGGTTTGAGCATGAACAATAACGAGTAACATAGAACATGATACAGAGAGCAAGATTGATTTAATTTGAGCAACATGCTCCACAAAAATTAGGGCTTTCAGAGGCAAAAGATCCCTAACAACATGAAGTGTCTACAGAAAACATTTCATAGCATGGGATCAAGTGTACATGGAGATATGATTCAACCATGATGACTCGGAGTTATCATGTTTGCAAAACTTATAAAATCAAGAACAAAAGATTGGCTCGATGGAAAATTATGAAACAAGAGGGCTTTTGTTCCTGATGATTGGAACTACCTATAGAGGGATTTGATTTAGTTTTTCTTGTGAGAATGCCTACCTTTGACTCGATTTGTCTTCTAGGGTTAAAATCTCCAAGAACGAGGAAGAAGCTCCAAGAACTCCTTCTCCCCACGAGATCCTCTCCTCCTTGGCCTCTTCTCCACGTCCAACAACCTTTGGCAATGAGCTAGGGTCGGCCAAGAGGGTTTAAGAGATGTATTTATGCATGTATGGGTTCCTATTCCTACTTCTATTCTAATTGCTCTTTAATTACGAGATTTTCTAACTCCAACCTTCCTTTCTTGCCTTCCAACCTCTATTTAGGTTAGGATGGGATCTAAATTCGTGCTAAATCATAAGGGGTAGGCTTAGGAATCCAATTCCAACTCTTATTGCCTCTTTTAATTCTTAAAGAGTCCTTTTCTATTTAGGAGATATTAAGACTCCGAATTTAGGGTATTTTCTTTTTATTTACTATTTGTAAATTCATATTTTGACCCAATAAGTTCTAGAGGATCCATTAAGCAAAGCCCATTACTCTTTTCCATTTAATGGGTTTTATTTAATGCTCTTTTCATTGAATATCCATTTAGCTGAGTTTTTAATTTATTATTTAAATTTTTATTTTTCTCAAAAATTCAGGTTGCTACAGACGTGGTGTACAGAGGGAGGGGAGCCAGGCCATGGTCCCCCTCATGTCAAGGTGGGAGGTGGCGCCCGATCCGAGGGTGACAGATCAGCGCGTCGAGGACGTGCAGGCGGGACTCGACCTCTATCCCCATGATTAGGTATGAATCTCAACTAGTACTGTTTCCTTCTTGCATTCAATTTTCATTTGATGTGACTGACCAGTGTTTCCTCTTTCTTGCAGGTGGTCTGGGCTCCCTACTTAGAGGAGGCAGCCACATCCCATCCGGCGGTGGCCGCGGGTCGACCACTCTTTGACTGCCACCTCTTGCTACTGTGCCTGGGGACGTGCGAGCCCCTCTACCTAGAGCTAGTGGTACGGACTTTGGGCTGGCACCTGCTGGCCTTAGAGGTACCCTCTCTAGGGAGAGAGGGGCACTCCCGCCGACGGTTCTTCGCAGAGGATCGTGACTGGGGGGAGGAGCACAGTTGAGTACTGGCGAGGCAGAGGGGAGCAGATCCTCCAGCAGATAGACCTCCAGGACAGCTCGACGTACGTGGAGGACTACTGAGCGCGCTACATCGGGCGACTCCAGCTAGACTGGCGAGTGGTGAGAACTCTTAACTATAAACCTTGTCATTTAATTGACTGATTTTAACCTTGAAGTGTGCATGACAGATGCCGGAGTCGGAGGCCGTGCGGCTACTGGAGGGGAGACTGGCAGAGCAGGTGGTGGAGACGGAGAGACTCCGCGCCGAGACGCGGACACTGGTAAGTCACAACTCATCCTTGACCACATCTGATTTGATTTGAGAACTGACCAAGGTATTTGAACGTAGAGAGAGGAGCTAACGCGGGTACGGGTGAGCTGGGGCACAGGGGCAAGCTCGTCCGTGCAGCCAGCTAGCCGGAACCTGGCGGTCCGATTACCGGAGGCCCTGGACCAGGCAGAGGTGAGGGTTCAGGAGCTACAGGCGAGGACCCAGGAGCTAGAGGCGAGGGTCCAGGAGCTGGAGGCAGAGGTAAGACATCGAGTCATTCCCCTTTCTGCACATGATGTGATTGATCTAACATATTTTCTTATCAATGTGTAGCGGCAGCGGCAGGGGGTGGCCCTGGAGGACATGAGGGAGGACTGGGCGAGCATGCGGGGTCACCTGCTCGATGCGAGGGAGCGAGAGGGGGAGGCAGAGAGAGCCCGAGCATGAATTTCTGTGGATTACGAGATCCTGAAGGACTGGGTGCTGAAGAAGCGCCGGGAGCAGCAGCGGCAGGCCCAGCAAGAGTGCCGGCGAGGACGGGGTCAGCCTTCACATCGCTTGACGACATTGTGTCCTTGGGGGACCTATCAGTGGTGCGGGGAGGGCTATGGCCAGAGGATTCGACAGCGACGAGACCTCCCCTCCCAGAACGGTGTCGGGAGAGGGAGGAGGAGGAGGTGAGTAGCTCGCGTAGGCAGAGGCCTAGCGAGGGGGAGAGGAGAGAGGGGTGAGGAGCGAGGCTCCAGATGTACCACCAGGGGTATGCCCTGTCATGATATGTAAAAAACTTTGATCCTTCATAGTGGACTTTTTTTTTGTGGACTTGTGCTTGTGTGCTTGACTGGTTTGCTGATGTGCTTTGGTTCCTGCATCCACAACACTTAAAGGAAAAAAGTTAGTGTAGATCTGTCTTTAGCCCCTTGCCTAAATGATGTACCTTTCTTGAGATCTGGTCAAGGGGCTAATTTCTAATTAAAGATAAGAACACAAATAAACTATTGAAGGGAAATATGTACATGCATTTTTTTTGTTTTTTTTTAATAAGAAAATAAGGAAAACATGTTAATATATGTACATGGTACCACTAATTTTTTGGATTTTAATTTTTTGATGTTTTTTATTAAAATAAAAGGAAAAATATGTACATGGTTGAAACTATATACATGATGAAACTCTTTTTATCTTTTCATTTTTCTATGTTTTTTTTTGGATTTTTGGACTCTGAGACTGATATTCATCATAAGTCAAGGTATAGGGTTTTCATAATCTACTTAGCCACAGAGGCCATGAGCAAGGAGGGTCGTGCACGATATCCTTGATGTTGGACATTGCCCCTAGCCTTCTTGATATTTTCCACAATGGAAGGTCTTGCAAGGTCAAATTGCCCCTAGGGGGAAGAAATAGGAAGAAATAAATAGGAACTCCCGTGAGGATTTGGTTCAAACCACTTTTTGTTTCGAAACCAACATCTCAGACTAAAAGACTTGGTCAACAATTATTTTCAAGAGTACTTTTCATTTTTAATTCTTTGGTGGAGGTACGTACTATTTGCTACCTCCTTGATTTGGTCAGCCTTTTTTTGGGTTCGTACTTTTTACTACCCTTTTTTGACCCTTTTGGCTGTTCTTTGCCCTTTTAGGCTTAATTTGGCATTTTGCCCTTGGATTTCCTTGATTGCCCCTGTTTATGGTGACTTTGTCTTTTAGGTGAGAGTGGGTGGTCCCCTACTTGTAGTTTCCCCTTTTTCCAAACTTGATCGAGTGAGAAGCGAAGAGGGGATACATTGACCGAATTAGACCGTCCGAGAGTACTTATGATTTTCCAGCTAAAGGACAGTACTCCAACATCGTATGGTGTGTGAAGAGACCCTACCTTACCAATGGCCAAGCGAATAAGTAAAGTCTCAAACCCGTGACATTGACAAGTGATGAATGATAGACTTGACCGACTGACTAAGGGTAGAATTTCTTGAGATAGACTGCATTCCAAGGATGTGACAACTCAACTCCCTCGGCGTCCACTAACCTGTAAGCGTTTTCTGAGTATGCTTCTTTGACAACGAACGGACCTTCCCAATTTTCTTGCAATTTACTCCTAGGACCTGGTGCCTTAATGATCTTGCACTTTAGGACCATTTCACCCACTTCAAATATTCTCTCAAGTACTCTTTTAGCATAAAAACGTGCAATTCTTTGACAATAAACTTGAGCATGGTCAGCCGCTATCATTCGCCTTTCGTCTAAGAGTTCAAGTTGTGCTAATAAAGCTTCCCGACATTGACCGGGGTCAAGTTCGGAATCTAATTGAACTCGAAGTGAAGGGACAAAGATCTCATATGGGAGTATCGCATCTGATCCGTATGTCAAAGCATAGGGGGTTTTCCCCGTAGGAGTTCGGACCGAGGTGCAGTAAGCCCAAAGAGCCTCAACTAAGCGGTCTTGCCAGTCAGCATTGTTATGATATTTGCAAGTTTTTTTTATGATTTTAATGAGAGTTTTATTAGTAGCTTCCGCTTGTCCATTACCTTGTGGATAATATGGGGATGAATGATGCAAGTTAATACCATATTTACCACACATGTCGTGGAGCTCCTGTGAAGTGAATTGCGGTCCATTGTCGGTGACGATGTCCCAAGGCACGCCGAATCATGCAAGAATATTGCGCTTGATGAACTTGGCGACCGTTGAAGCTTTGACCTCTATGAATGCTTCCGCTTCAGCCCACTTCGTGAAGTATTTGGTGGCGGTCAAAATCAAGGATTTCTTACGGATTTCTCCGGTTCTATCCTCGAGTGGACCAACCACATCGAATGCCCACATGGCGAAAGGCCATGGAGCAATGAGAGGGTGAAGAGAAGAGGAAGGAGCATGGATTCTGTCACCGTATAATTGGAATTTAGCACAGTGACGAACAAAGTGAGTGCAATCTCTTTCCATGGTAGGCCAGTAATAGTGTCTTATCAACTTTTGGGCAATTGCTCTACCATTGACATGGCCACCACATTCACTGGAGTGAGCGGCTTCAACAATGCTTTGAGATTCGATTTCATCAAGACAACAGAGATAAACCCCATTGAGGGACTTCTTGTAGAGAATGCCACCTATGATCTTGTAACGCTCCAAGACACGACGAATGGCCCGTCTGTCAGAAGAAGTGGCATAATCCGAGAAGGATCCATCTTTAATATAGTTTTCGATGTCAAAGTACCAAGGATGGCCATCATCGAGATCGATTTCTGGCTCTTTTGAGAGTGCATGGACTTGAAGAGAAGGAGATTTGAGTTGAGAAAACCAAGGATCAACATGAGAAGGGACTTTTAACCTTTGGACGGAGACAGTTTCGGAAGACCTCCGTAACGGGATAGGGATGGAAGAAGCCAGAGAGGCGAGTGAATCTGCTAGAATATTCTGAGCCCTAGGAGTGTGGACAAGAGTGAGCTTCCTAAACTGTCGGATTACCTTGCAAACTAAATTCTGGTATGGTTTCAACTTGGGATCTCGGGTCTGGTACTTGCTAAGGGACTGTCGGAGTATCAATTGCGAATCTCTGATTATCCTTAACTCCTTAACTCCAAGCAGCAATGCCATTTTCAACCCAACTAGGAGTGCCTCATACTTGGCCACATTGTTCGTGGCAGGGAAGGTTAATTGGTAGGCGTGCGGAATGACTACCCCTTCCGGTGAGAGGAGGACTGCCCCTATTCCACACCCTTTGGAATTGAGAGCTCCATCGAAATAAAGTATCCAGGAAGATTCACCATCAATAATGGCTCCTAACTCTTCATCCGGAAAGCATTCATCAACGAGAGAGTACGAAGGCAAGGGGTGGTGGGCCAAATGCTCAGCAATAGCATAACCCTTAATCAACTTTTGGGAGACGTAGGTAATATCAAATTGGTTGAGAAAACTTTGCCACCTCATCAACCGCTCTGTCAGGATGGGCTTCTCAAGCAAGTACCGAATTGGGTCCATACGCGCCAGAAGTTTCACTTCATGAGCTAGGAAATAATGCATCAACTTATGGGCAACCCAGACGACGGCCGCACATGTTCTTTCCATGGCAGTGTACTTTTTCTCAACTTAATTGAACAACTTGGATAAGTAGTACACTGCTCTCTCCTTCTTCTCGTCGTCATATTGGGCCAGAACTGCTCCAGTGGAATCTTGAGTGGTTGACACATAGAGCAATAAAGGCCGACCCGGGACCGGAGGAGCAAGAACAGGGGGATTGAACAAATAGCTCTTCAACTCTTCAAAGGTCTTTTGACATTTATTGTTCCAATCAATTTTTGCCTCCCCTCTAAGCATCTCATAGAAGGGCTTGCAACGGATGGAATGCTTAGAGATAAATCTCCTAATGAACTGAAGTCTACCAATTAGCCCTCTAACTTCCTTGATATTCCTAGGGGGAGGCATGTCAATTATTGCTTTGGCCTTATTGGGGTCAATCTCAATTCCCCGCTTGCTGACTATGAACCCGAGCAACTTCCGGAGGAAACCCCGAAGACGCACTTTTTGGGGTTCATTTTGAGCTTGTGTTCTCTAGACCGTTGAAGAACTGACCGGAGGACCTCAGCATGGCCATGTCGAGTCCTAGACTTAACCAAGACATCATACACATAGACCTCCATGTTCACATGCATCATGTCGTGAAAGATTGCCATCATTGCCCTTTGATACGTTGCACCCGCATTCTTCAATCCGAAGGGCATCACGACATAACAATTAGTCCCCCAAGGCATTGTGAAAGAAGTTTTCTCCTGGTCTTCCTCTGCCAGACGGATCTGGTTATATCAAGAGAAACCATCCATGAACGACAACATCTCAAAACCGGAAGTATTATCCACTGGGACATCTATATGGGGAAGAGGAAAATCGTCCTTTGGGCAAGCACGATTAAGGTCACGGAAATCCATGCAGATCCTAACCTTACTGTCCTTCTTCATCACTGGGACGATGTTAGCTACCCATTGGGGATAAAGCACAACTCTAATGAATTTGGCCCTTTGCAACTTGTCAACCTCCTTATTGATTTTGAGTGCAAGCTTGGGATGTAGCCTCCTCAGCTTTTGTTTGACAGCTTTTGCGTCGACTTTTACGACCAACCGGTGCTCGACCAAAGAGGTGTCGAGCCCTGGCATGTCCTCGTAGGACCAGGAAAAACCATCGGAGAATTCTTTGAGGATAGCTACAATAGCTTCTTCTTCTTCTACACTCAAGTTGGCACTAATCAAAACTACTCTCGGAGATTCTTCGGTGCCAAGGTTGACCTCTTTGGCTGGCTCATCCGCAGCCATGGTTGGCTCGTCGAACCTCTTCGTGCCATCCACATAGGATCTCACTGGGTCCTCTTCTTCTGACCCAAGATCTCCCGGCTCATCTTTCTCATCGAAGTCTAGCAGATAGACCCCTAAACCATCATCTACAGAATCGCCTTCTTCAAAATCTGCCTCTACAAGGGCAGGCTCCTCAAGAAACATCGGGACTTGACTCAACTTAAGACACCTCTCAGCCAAGGCCATAACATAACGGGCAGGAACTTGCCTACCCTTCTCCTTGTGAATGCGTGGCTGAGAGGGACCAGACACTTCTAAACCTAGACCTGACTCTAAGCCTGAATCTAAACTAGAATTTAAACCCCTATGCACAAGACTATGTACAAAACTATGTATAGGGGGAGTGCCCCTAAGGGAAAGAATGGGGATTTAAGCTGGAAAGCGTCGGCCCTTGGCCGATCGGAAGAGAGTCCACAGAGGAAGGGTGTTCGATGGAGACCTCGCATTCCCACCATTCAAAATTAGCATTTTTTTTTAGTCAAGGCTTAAAACCATGAGTTGTTGACTCAAAGATGCCCCGACTGGCCAGGTGAGGAATGGAGGAAGGACAGATTGGGATAAAAAGGAGAAAGAAGTGGGTAGAGAATCGTGTGTTGAGCACACCTCGGTTGAGGGGGAAGATGAGGAAGATGGGGATGGAGATGGAGATGGAGATAAAAGGTTAGAATCAAAGAGCGAGAGAAGGCCGAAGTCCTCGCAGACTTTCTCGATTTTGGCAGCTTCTTCTTCGCTCTCGGAGTCGGACAACTCCTCCACCATGGGCTCCCGAGTTCCCGGCTGGAGGGGCCCATGAATAAAATGCTCCTTCAGGGTCCAGGAGAGAGGTTCGTAGGGTATGAATGGATCCGAATGAATGGGGTCCGAATGAAATCCTAGACCCACCCTAGCTAACAACCTTTTAACCTGAATGCCATGGACGGGATGTAACGACCCTCTTCATACCGGTACGATTATACCAATCCCCATCGGTATAAAGGGCGTCGTCACAGTGGGACATATACCCAACACTAGTCGATAGGTTGATATGTACCTGGATAGCAATAGAGTACAGTGGAATAAAATAATCAACTCAACTCTTACCCATCACTAACACACATTCCACAATCTAAATAGCGAAATTGAAAGACAATGTCCACCTTAATACAAGATAAAAGAATTACATTGTCCAAATATTGTCCATACAATAATCCTTTTCGTGCTAGGAAAAAAAATAAAGTACAACTAGTAATAGCTCCACAAAATAGTCTTCTAATGACGATCCTCACCAAGCTTCCTTCTAGAAAAAGATACCTGTCAACCTGTACGCCGAAGCAAGAGTGATTCCAAAGACTCAGCAAGCAAACCAAAGTCTTAAACTTAAACATGTCACACTCACAATATGGCATTAACATTAAAGAGATGCACACTATCATCAAATCATGAAGGTACTCATGGTCCTTACTCTCAACTAGCAAGACATATTATCTTCATAGGAGCATGCTTTAGTCTACCATAATTCTATTCTAAATCATGAGCATTACATCATACACATGCATTATTTTATACACTTAACATGTAGCATGATTCGTCCACACATTCTTTTAACCCATAGATATTTCTACTACTAGAGCATACAATTGAGCGTAAAGAAAAGAACAAGCTAGCACGATGACTACTTGCTTTTCACATGACCTTTTTGTATTTATTTATACAATTTGCTTGCTGTTTTAACATAATAAATCACATGCACATGGTTCACATTTGTAGCATGACTTGAAGGTTAAAACATGGTGAAACCATTTAGCAATCCATGAGCACTTAAGTATAAAACTTTTATACTAATTGAGCCTTCCAACTAGCATGGAATCCAAATATTTTTCATGCATTTGCCATATTCATAATCAACCTTTTGCAAACGTGAAAATCCTATTACATGCTCACTACCATTTCATTCACGTGAGAGCTATATATATATACAATTCAATCACAACATGATAGCAATTAACGTGAGATTATCATATGTTTGAAAGGGAAGTTCCTAATATGGATTCTACTCATTCTTACACAAGTGAAACATCGTTTTGCATACATTTAGGTTGCTGTTTGGATATGCATTTAACACTTTCATGACATATATCATAAGTTCACAATCTAACACATTTATCCCACATGATTGCACACTTACTCATTCACATTGTTCACTTTTACACATTTGACATGTACACATGTTCACACTTACACAATTTACACGTTTCCACATCATTTACTCTACCACTTTCACTTATCATGTATCACATCGATTGCACTTACCACGTGCCATGTTCACATATTTCACACTTTGTTCATTTTCATTGCTTACACAATTTGCCATGACACATAGTCCTAACCACCAGTAGAGGACACTAACAAATATCTCATAGCTCATGCTCATTCCTTAGCACAGCTCTCAACACAACTCATAACACAACTCATAACACAACGCATGACACAACTCATAACACAACGCATGACACAACTCATACACATACTCACCACCTAGGCAATACATCGGTGAATCTTGGTAACTGCGCAGACCGGGAGAAGCCCTCTCCACCCTATCCAGTGGTAATTGTCCACCTCCGGGGTTTTCCCAATGCCTTTGGGACAAACTTATATCACATGGAGCCTTCTATAGGGACTTTTCTATATACGGCTCCCGATGCCTCTAGGGTAGCAGTGTCACATAGGCACAACTTTTACACTTTACTCATGCCGAGTTTTAACACGTATTTTACACATAACACTCACATCTCCCTCATTTTCTCATGCACAATGTGACTCTGTTTTTCTCCTAACCATGCTACTACAGATGACCATAATTAACATTCCAGAAGTTTCATTAATCAGGTTGGGTTTAAGCAATAACTAACCACATTACGATAACATACGTAGATTATTACATTTCACATGAAAAACACATAACTCTTTATATACTGGTCCAAATGACCTGAAATTTTAACCACATGCTATTTTCGGGTTCAAGATCATACCCTCAATTTTTCAGATTTTTCTGAGCTAAATAGAATTTACAGAAAATCAAACATCTATTTTACATGCTATTTGAAATCCCTATTAGCATGGAAACCTAGCATAAGCATTTGATTTAACATGCCTCAGCCCTGACCTGACATGCCTATATTTACACGACATTCTACCCGTATTTATTTCACAAAGCACGATTTACTAGAGAATTTAATAGTCCTATACATATTCTCTATTTTCCAAAACATAAACTCTAACAAATCATATAAACATGGGAAAAAATCATAGAAATTGCAGGGGATGACTGATGCATGCATACATGGCTCACAGCATTTAGCACTTTTCGACCCTCTCTAAATCATCCAAACAGTGAATCAAGAAGGTTATTATCTTAGCATACATGCATTTTCACAAAACAATTAAATTGCATTACTCATACCATGCTCAATAACCCATCCACACACCACAATAGATATCTTACATAACGTATAGGGTTTACAGTATATCCTCATCGCGAGAAACCCATCGAAAATAGTCATTTAGAGGAGAGAAAACAGTTAACGGTTCTGTCCTGACGAACTCAGCGTCAATGTCTAGCCGTTTACAGGGGTTGACGGCATTATCGCATGCCGTTAACAGATGCACTTGACGGCAAGGTCTCTTGCCGTCAAGTTCCTGTCTGTGTAAGAACACAGACCGAGCTTGGAAAAAGATTCAGAATAGGGGCTCCAGGACACGAATTAAAATCCACAAAAATTCCTGAGACTTAGGGGACATATCTAGGCTCAAGACCTAGGGTTTACTTGCCTGAAGAAAAACTTCTAAACGGATCAAAATAGCCGATGAAGCTCTCCTTGGCTCTTGCCAAGAAGCCTCCAGAAATCCTTTGCTCCGGGTTCCAGGGGTTGCAAGCCGCAGTCCAACGCCGGGGAAGCCTTCTCCTATGCTTGGACTTCCTCCTTGTCGAAGAAGATCGCCGGATCCAAGCCTCAGAACGCCGGATCTGAGCTCTCAAGGTCAGTCCCTCATCTCTTCTCTCAGCTAGGGTTTCCTTTTAGAAAATGCCAAGGGAGCCCTCTAGGTTGCAAAGAGAGGTGTTTTATAGAATAAGGGGGCAAGAGGGGCTCGTGCAAGGGCTGAAGGGACAAGAGAGACGTTAGGAAGACATCTCCCCAATCAGAGGCCTGGCCCAATGAGTGTTCTCTGCGCTCTGCAGAGCACAGAAAATTAGGGATATTGACGTCCACATCCCTGGATGGCTACATAGGGTTGGCGTCCGTCGATATGGACGCTGACATAACATGGGCGTCCATGTATGTTGACGCTAAGACACTCTTCTGCCAGAACTTAAAATCATGTAGAACCATGCTTAACCCACTCATACATGCACATGAAATCTATGTAGTATAGTGTATACACCACTACACCACGTAAATATCCAATAATTACTACTTATCCTACACATACATACATAGGTACATTTAAGATAACAACACGCACATGAATATCTTCATACGCATACAAAGTATAAGGTATAACATGTATATTACTACACGGGCAATCATAGCATTTATACCTAGGCATACACAAGCATACATGAATACACTAAGATGAGATGTACGTAGATATCTACCTATGCATACACACTTGATTTGGCATATATATAGTATACACACACGGGTGTAGCACACTTGTGTACATTATGCTTGAAATAGATGGATACAACATGCGAACCGATAATTAGATTAACTTGCACAACTTTACCTAACATTGCTTAAGTACTATATGCATAATTTAGCCAATTGACTATCCTCACCTAATTATCCTAAAAATACATGCATGTTATTCATGAGGAGTATAGAATCCCAATATAAACTAAATACACCTACCATGCTTGAACTCTTTATGTACATGCAATGTACGAAGTACAATGTACGCATTAACTAAACCATGCAATGAACCATGTTTACAATTAAACATACACATGCATATATAAGTACACCAAGGTGTTATGCATGTAGAATTAGGTATACAATTGTCACACGCATAAGATAACATACATACGTACATACACATATGTACTTCATATGCTCTCATACAAAATTCCATGAAATAGGTAGTATAGGATATTCTTCAATATTTAGAAAATACTACATAATATTACTCAAATATTCTAGTCTAAGATTATTGGAAAAGAAAAGAGAATATTCATATTACTTCTTAATTTAGCTAATTGCTCACTTCTACGCGAATAGACGTATATATATATATATATATATATATACGTATATGCTCAAGAGAAGTATAAAACTTATAGTAGGCACAATGAACTACGCATGCTATGCACACAACAAGCGAACTCCCAACACACCATTCATATACATACATATATATAAGAGAGAATAAAAATTCGGGGTCTAACACTCTCCCCCTCTAGAAAAAGATCTTCGTCCTCGAAGATCGCATCGAGTACCTGTGGTGACGTCGCCGAGGTCATCACCAGCTACTCCTTGCTCCTTTATTGCCGTCGATGAAGCACCTCGTGGAGTAAACTTCGTCTTCAGATTCGAACACTCTTTAAGCCGATGATCTTTGCTGCCACATTTAAGACACCTTCATTCCTTTCTCCAACATGCGCTCCCGCCATGACGCTTCCCGCACTGGATGCACTCGGGTTTCTCTATGCTTGAGGCCACAGTTGATTGTTGACTTTCCAAGGGTTTCTCCTTCTTCTTATCTTGCCTTTGGAATGGCTTGATCATATTCTCCCTTGGAGTTGCCTCCCCCTCTGGGAGAGATCCCGCTCCATTCTCTTGCTGGGTGGTCACACCTAGAAGTTCTCCTAAGATACACGAATCGAGTTCCAGAAGCCTAGCCCTCACTGATGGCTTAAGTCCTTTCACAAAATTCTTCAGCTTGCGGTTCTGCTCATACCTCCGAGACTGAGCACTACGTCTACCACGTCCAGCCATCGTCTGCAAAATAAATAACTCAATTAGAACCTAGGTTACTATATTCTAACTATTCTCCTTACTATCTTCCATCTAGTACTAGTAATTTCTACATATATGGACAAATTTTCTATGAAGATTTTGCAATATTGTGACGGTGATGGTCTATCCATGTACAGTCTCAACCTTGTGCTCTGATACCAATCTCTGTAATGACCCTCTTCATACCGGTACGATTATACCAATCCCCATCGGTATAAAGGGCGTCGTCACAGTGGGACATGTACCCAACACTAGTCGATAGGTTGATATGTACCTGGATAGCAATAGAGTACAGCGGAATAAAATAATCAACTCAACTCTTACCCATCACTAACACACATTCCACAATCTAAATAGCGAAAATGAAAGACAATGTCCACCTTATTACAAGATAAAAGAATTACATTGTCCAAATATTGTCCATACAATAATCCTTTTCGTGCTAGGAAAAAAAAGAAAGTACAACTAGTAATAGCTCCATAAAATAGTCTTCTAATGACGATCCTCACCAAGCTTCCTTCTAGAAAAAGATACCTGTCAACCTGTACGCCGAAGCAAGAGTGAGTCCAAAGACTCAGCAAGCAAACCAAAGTCTTAAACTTAAACATGTCACACTCACAATATGGCATTAACATTAAAGAGATGCACACTATGATCAAATCACGAAGGTACTCATGGTCCTTACTCTCAACTAGCAAGACATATTATCTTCACAGGAGCATGCTTTAGTCTACCATAATTCTATTCTAAATCATGAGCATTACATCATACACATGCACTTATTTTATACACTTAACATGTAGCATGATTCGTCCACACATTCTTTTAACCCATAGATATTTCTACTACTAGAGCATACAATTGAGCATAAAGAAAAGAACAAGCTAGCACGATGACTACTTGCTTTTCACATGACCTTTTTGTATTTATTTATACAATTTGCTTGCTGTTTTAACATAATAAAATCACATGCACATGGTTCACATTTGTAGCATGACTTGAAGGTTAAAACATGGTGAAACCATTTAGCAATCCATGAGCACTTAAGTATAAAACTTTTATACTAATTGAGCCTTCCAACTAGCATGGAATCCAAATATTTTTCATGCATTTGCCATATTCATAATCAACCTTTTGCAAACGTGAAAATCCTATTACATGCTCACTACCATTTCATTCACGTGAGACCTATATATATATATACAATTCAATCACAACATGATAGCAATTAACGTGAGATTATCATATGTTTGAAAGGGAAGTTCCTAATATGGATTCTACTCATTCTTACACAAGTGAAACATTGTTTTGCATACATTTAGGTTGCTGTTTGGATATGCATTTAACACTTTCATGACATATATCATAAGTTCACAATCTAACACATTTATCCCACATGATTGCACACTTACTCATTCACATTGTTCACTTTTACACATTTGACATGTACACATGTTCACACTTACACAAATTATACGTTTCCACATCATTTACTCTACCACTTTCACTTATCATGTATCACATCGATTGCACTTACCACGTGCCATGTTCACATATTTCACACTTTGTTCATTTTTCATTGCTTACACAATTTGCCATGACACATAGTCCTAACCACCAGTAGAGGACACTAACAAATATCTCATAGCTCATGCTCATTCCTTAGCACAGCTCTCAACACAACTCATAACACAACGCATGACACAACTCATAACACAACGCATGACACAACTCATACACATACTCACCACCTAGGCAATACAGCGGTGAATCTTGGTAACTGCGCAGACCGGGAGAAGCCCTCTCCACCCTATCCAGTGGTACTTGTCCACCTCCGGGGTTTTCCCAATGCCTTTGGGACAAACTTATATCACATGGAGCCTTCTATAGGGACTTTTCTATATACGGCTCCCGATGCCTCTAGGGTAGCAGTGTCACATAGGCACAACTTTTACACTTTACTCATGCCGAGTTTTAACACGTATTTTACACATAACACTCACATCTCCCTCATTTTCTCATGCACAATGTGACTCTGTTTTTCTCCTAACCATGCTACTACAGATGACCATAATTAACATTCCAGAAGTTTCATTAATCAGGTTGGGTTTAAGCAATAACTAACCACATTACGATAACATACGTAGATTATTACATTTCACATGAAAAACACATAACTCTTTATATACTGGTCCAAATGACCTGAAATTTTAACCACATGCTATTTTCGGGTTCAAGATCATACCCTCAATTTTTCAGATTTTTCTGAGCTAAATAGAATTTACAGAAAATCAAACATCTATTTTACATGCTATTTGAAATCCCTATTAGCATGGAAACCTAGCATAAGCATTTGATTTAACATGCCTCAGCCCTGACCTGACATGCCTGTATTTACACGACATTCTACCCGTATTTATTGCACAAAGCACGATTTACTAGAGAATTTAATAGTCCTATACATATTCTCTATTTTCCAAAACATAAACTCTAACAAATCATATAAACATGGGAAAAAAATCATAGAAATTGCAGGGGATGACTGATGCATGCATACATGGCTCACAACATTTAGCACTTTCCGACCCTCTCTAAATCATCCAAACAGTGAATCAAGAAGGTTATTATCTTAACATACATGCATTTTCACAAAACAATTAAATTGCATTACTCATACCATGCTCAATAACCCATCCACACACCACAATAGCTATCTTACATAACGTATAGGGTTTACAGTATATCCTCATCGCGAGAAACCCATCGAAAATAGTCATTTAGAGGAGAGAAAACAGTTAACGGTTCTGTCCTGACGAACTCAGCGTCAATGTCTAGCAGTTTACAGGGGTTGACGGCATTATCGCATGCCGTTAACAGATGCACTTGACGGCAAGGTCTCTTGCCGTCAAGTTCCTGTCTGTGTAAGAACACAGACCGAGCTTGGAAAAAAAGATTCAGAATAGGGGCTCCAGGACACGAATTAAAATCCACAAAAATTCCTAAGACTTAGGGGACATATCTAAGCTCAAGACCTAGGGTTTACTTGCCTGAAGAAAAACTTCTAAACGGATCAAAATAGTCGATGAAGCTCTCCTTGGCTCTTGCCAAGAAGCCTCCAGAAATCCTTTGCTCCGGGTTCCAGGGTTTGCAAGCCACAGTCCAACGCCGGGGAAGCCTTCTCCTATGCTTGGACTTCCTCCTTGTCGAAGAAGATCGCCGGATCCAAGCCTCAGAACGCCGGATCTGAGCTCTCAAGGTCAGTCCCTCATCTCTTCTCTCAGCTAGGGTTTCCTTTTAGAAAATGCCAAGGGAGCCCTCTAGGTTGCAAAGAGAGGTGTTTTATAGAATAAGGGGGCAAGAGGGGCTCGTGCAGGGGCTGAAGGGACAAGAGAGACGTTGGGAAGACATCTCCCCAATCAGAGGCCTGGCCCAATGAGTGTTCTCTGCGCTCTGCAGAGCACAGAAAATTAGGGATATTGACGTCCACATCCCTGGACGGCTACATAGGGTTGGCGTCCGTCGATATGGACGCTGACATAACATGGGCGTCCATGTATGTTGACGCCAAGACACTCTTCTGCCAGAACTTAAAATCATGCAGAACCATGCTTAACCCACTCATACATGCACATGAAATCTATGTAGTATAGTGTATACACCACTACACCACGTAAATATCCAATAATTACTACTTATCCTACACATACATACATAGGTACATTTAAGATAACAACACGCACATGAATATCTTCATACGCATACAAAGTATAAGGTATAACATGTATATTACTACACCGGGCAATCCATAGCATTTATACCTAGGCATACACAAGCATACATGAATACACTAAGATGAGATGTACGTAGATATCTACCTATGCATACACACTTGATTTGGCATATATATAGTATACACACACGGGTGTAGCACACTTGTGTACATTATGCTTGAAATAGATGGATACAACATGCGAACCGATAATTAGATTAACTTGCGCAACTTTACCTAACATTGCTTAAGTACTATATGCATAATTTAGCCAATTGACTATCCTCACCTAATTATCCTAAAAATACATGCATGTTATTCATGAGGAGTATAGAATCCCAATATAAACTAAATACACCTACCATGCTTGAACTCTTTATGTACATGCAATGTACGAAGTACAATGTACGCATTAACTAAACCATGCAATGAACCATGTTTACAATTAAACATACACATGCATATATAAGTACACCAAGGTGTTATGCGTGTAGAATTAGGTATACAATTGTCACACGCATAAGATAACATACATACGTACATACACATATGTACTTCATATGCTCTCATACAAAATTCCATGAAATAGGTAGTATAGGATATTCTTCAATATTTAGAAAATACATACATAATATTACTCAAATATTCTGAGTCTAAGATTATTGGAAAAGAAAAGAGAATATTCATATTACTTCTTAATTTAGCTAATTGCTCACTTCTACGCGAATAGACGTATACATATATATATATATATATATATATATATATATATATATATATATATATACGTATATTCTCAAGGGAAGTATAAAACTTATAGTAGACACAATGAACTACGCATGCTATGCACACAACAAACGAACTCCCAACACACCATTCATATACATACATATATATAAGAGAGAATAAAAATTCGGGGTCTAACACGGGACCCTACTTGTCCCTACCCAATCCTTGGCCATGGATATAGCCAATCTTAGCCATCACTTCCCAACCTTTCCCTTGAGGACATGGGATGGTCTCAAACTCTTCATCCAATAGGGGAGGTTGGTTCAAACCAAGGGGAGAGGGGAGATCAAAGATGGACATGACAGGCTTCTTCCCCTTATCTGGAATGAACAGGTGTGGCATCTACTCCGAAGTGATAGAATTAAGGGTCTCCAAGGTAGGAATGCTCTTGATCTTGATAACCCGCCCATTGAATGGGAATTTGAAGCATTGATGGGCGGTGGAAGGGACCCCTAGAGTTTGTTCTAGCCAAGGATGACCAAGAATGGCCTTATAAGCCGGATCGACGTCCAAGACTAGAAATTCGGATGACATGGTGACGGGCCCTATTTCCAATTGAAGAGCGATTTTACATTTGACAACCCTTTTGGAGTTGTCATAGGCAGCGATGGTAGAGCAGATTTTCTCCAGATTGTCCTCCCCCAAACCCAATTGCCTAAGGGTCTTCTTCGGACAAACATTAATTGTAATACCCCAGAAATTTCATTAATTAAAAATTTTAGATAAATAGAAAATTCGTCAATTTATAAAAACCAAACTAGCTAAAAGATACACGTCATTATTGCATGAGTAGAAACTCATGTAAAAATTCTATATAAATAATAGTTGTACCTTAAAAATTATTCTCTAATGACACATTAAGAAATTTGGGCATAGAAAAATAATCCGGGCCATGATTTAGAATTTATGTGACTTATCATGGTAAATAAGAATAAATTGAAATATACATTATTACATGAGCCAAGTAGATTAACAATTGAAATAAAAATTATGAGTAGACTCCAAATAATATGTGGGGATAGTCCATAAAATAAATTGGACCAATGGACAACTTATGACCTATGAACAAATTCAAGTATGAAAATAGTAAATAAATAACTTACGTATTATCGAAATGATAGAACTTACGTACCACTACCGTATGTGAGAAAACACATTAGAAAATTCCGTAAAAATTATAAATCAACCTCAAACATTATTCTTAAGAGTTTCATGAAGAGATTCGAGCAACGAAAAATCCGATTGGCCAAGTGTACGTTACACGTGACCAAGTTAACCGAATTAGGCAACCAAGTCGGAAAATTGTTAACACGGAAAAATAAGCCAACCATAAATTAAATAAATAGGTTGGAGAGACTTATAACATTATGTATTAGTGACCCATTAATGAAAATGGGCCAATGGATCACTTTTAGCCTAATAATAAAATGGGAACATAAAAATACTCAGAAATTCGTACCTGTAAATATGCAATAATTGTGAAGGGCACATTAGGGTTTAAATTAGGGTAATTAGTCATACAAGGTATGTCAAAATCGGATCCAACTCTAAGAGGTGGTTTCCTAAACCTTTGTTACCTCCTTTGGGTGAGAGAATCTCAAATTTTGGAAACTAGAATGCAGAAATTCGCAACCCTCTTTCCTAGTCCCATTAGGACATGAAGTAGAATCCTAAAACTATAAGACTCTTCACAAAACGTTTGGGGAAGGTTTAGCATCAAGTTAGGGTCGTGTGCAGCAAGTTTGGGGCACTGGAGGAGAGGAGAAGGCTGGGGGAAAATGTGGTCTTCTTCCACCTCGCCCTGTAGCGAACCAGGAACCTGCAGGGAGTTCTTTGCATTCAAAAGTAGGCATTCTTGGGTCAATATTAAAGAAAAATAATATTATCTTGTAGAGCTTCGAGTCTAGATTCATTTGCTTCTGATTTTACTAATTTTCATGGAGTATCCTTTGTGTATTAGGGCTTTTCCCGTTCTTCTTATTATGCATACGATTTGAGACCGAATTAGACTAAATCATCAACATCAAAGTTCTTCTAATAGTAGTCACGATCATCTTGCATGTTGAACGTTTTGTCTAAAAGTCTTTAGTTAGAGAGTTATGAACCCTGTAAGAGAGTCATGCATAATACTGTGTTTTCGGGTTTGCAGTTAGCCTTAGGTTCTTCCTGTTTTTCTTGAGATTTAAGACCGAAGTAGGTCAAGACTCCAACATGAAAGTTCTTTTATTAGTCGATAGGGTCATCTTTCATGTTAAATGTTTTGCTTAAATGTCATTAGTTTTAGAGTTATAAACTTAGTAATAGAGTCATGCATGATACTACGTTTTCTGGTTGCATTTAACTTTAAGTTCGTCATGTTTTTCACAAGGACAAAGATCTAATTAGGAAAAACCCCCAACATCAAAGTTCTTCCACTAGTTGTTCTGGTCATTGTTTATGTTAAACATTTTGTTCAAATATCAGTAGATCTCATGTTACAAACCTAACATGTAAGTCGCAACGAAGTCATGCATGTTTAGGGTTTTTTTACGTTCTTCCTATATTGCATGCAATTAGAGATGGATTCAGACCCAGCCCACAACACAAATGTTCTTCCAATAGATGTCTCTGACATTTTCTATGTTGAGAGTTTTGTCTAAAGGTCAGCATATAGAGAGATATAGGTGTTTCATGAATATTGCCCCTGTGTCAAAACATGGTAAGTCTGAACCAAGAGCATGTCAGATCCCGGTCGGACTCAGGCACAGACCCTGTGAACGCGACGGCCCGATATGTCACGTTCAGAGGTCGGGTGGCGACAATACTTCTGTCGCGTTCTGGTCGCGACAGTACCCCTGTCGCGTTCTGTCTGCCTGATCTGACGACCCCGTCGCGATCCTTGCAAGACCACGTCACGATCTCAGTTTTGGGCCTGAAAATCAGTCTTTTGCAAGTCTTTTTGTGCCACCATAATTCCCATATCATGTTGACGATCTTAACTACAAAAAAAAAAAAAAACAAAGTTGTAAGTATTGGTTGTATTTTAATCTAATAAAAGTCAATCACTTGATCTTTCATATCCTTGATTTCATGACACATACACACACGTTGAACCATCCAAACATGGCTTAATTTGTATGAATATGGCACATAACATATCTGGTAATTATTGCAATTAATTACCTTACTTTAACAAGTACTCGTTTACGATTCGTGCGATGTTTTAGAACACCGATCTCGACGCTCCACTGTTCTAGAATTCTTCTAGAACGTCGAGCACTTGTTTCTATATTTACACACTTTCTTGACTTGGACGAACTCTCCATCGGATACTCCTTCCACCGGACTAGTGAATCCTTGTGCAAGGCCTCCGTAAGTCTCCTCTGATCATGGATTCCCACATGGTCGACGAGCCGGTTGTACCCTAACACCTATGATACACTCTAGGGATCATTAAGATCCAAACGGCCTTAGATTGTTCCCTCGCTCTTATCTTGAATCACGCCGGACCTCTGGACCTGTGCATAACGAGGCCAGCGGAAAGATCGTGAGTTCCACCTGACTGCCAATACCTTACGCGCGTGTTGTGCAACTGTTACCATCACTCGTTACTCGATGTTTCATGTGCAATGACCATAAGATCTCATCTATGCTATACTCGCTCATCTACTCATATTCACGTTCACTCTACTATCCCGTCTCTCTCGTCTATTTATCTAGCACTCTCTTGTTACCCTTTGAGCTGTGTGGCTCCTATCGTTTGTGCTATTTCGTGACTGTCTAGCGCTATAATATGGGTCTTGTGACTCTACTGTATCAAATGCATACTGTGCAGGGCACGGAGAGTGTCCGAGGGGCTCCAATCTAGTCTTGGGGCAGAGAGCCACCCGAAAATACTTGCAGGGGATATTGACGGTGTTCTGCATTGCACCGGTTCTGACTATACTATCTTGGCTAGACATATGACTACTATCCTTTTAGTCTGAGGAGTTCAGACGTACTGTGATATTACTGTGCTATCACAAACTGTTATACATTAGTCTAAGGAGTTCAGACGTAATGTACTATCGTGAAACGGCTACTATCCCAAAGTGACTATTGTCGTACTCTACCAGTGCACCGTTGTGCAACCATACACGCTATCTTGTCACACGCTATCTCGTTACACGCTATCTTGTTACACGCTATCTCGTTACACGCTATCTCACCATACGCTCTACTTGCTCTACTTGATACTCGCTATCTTGAGTTAATGTGTGCTATCGCGACTTGATCACATTCAAAGTGCAATTTACTCTTTACATGACCATCTACTATCATCTCTTCTTGCTATACATGTCTCTTTCTATTCTGGACAATATCGTTACTTGCTATTATTGTTATCATTTTCTATCGTGACTTGACTTTAGTCATCATGCTATACTTGATTCATCTGTTATTTGAACCATGTTACTTGTACTATTACTTTCTCGACTTTACATGACTCTCTCTATCATTAGTTACTCTGCCATTTAATGCATTAATTATTTAAAGCATGCTTGAGCCTGAGATTTAAGTCCTACTGGGCGTTATCGCTCACCCTTCGTTATTTGTTATTGTGTCTCAGGTAAGTCGGACAATGACGTTATACGTACCAATGGGACAAGACCAGAGTGATGAGTGACCCGGAGTCAAATAACGAAGTTACCCTAGCATAATTGGAGTCTAGTAGTTGTTGCTTTAGATTTCTTTTCAAGGTAATGATGTCATTGAGCCCTATGTATTGGCTCTGAATTAGTGGTTGTAATAGTCTTAGTGATTTTATAATGAAACGAAGAGTTATTTCAACTATTGTTCATTTGATGCTCTGATGTTTGCGAAAGTATGCGCAATTGTCGTTACCATACTCGTTGTTCGCGTCTCCCTCTGATTTATTCCACTGCTAAATTGGAGGGGCGTGACATTAATGAACGCCCCGGTATCGATGTGAGTGGAATCCACCAAAATCCCATTGAGGGTGACGGTAAGGCAAAGAGGAAGGGAACAACACTCGAGGGCAGCAAGATCTTTGTCCGAGAAGGAAATGGAGTGTCGTTGGGTGAGGGAGAGGATGGCATTGGTCACCCCGCTGGGAGGAAGGTCATCATTGACCATGATTTTCTGGAGGAATTGGAGGAGGGTGGACTGATGGGATGGCGATCTCCGAATCAATTCTAAAATAGACACCCTCACGGGAGACTTATCCAAGTGTTGCAGAATATCATATTCGGTGTCGGTAGGTGGTGGGTGTCCATTATCCTCATCATCTTGAGATGGCCGAGGGGGTGGAGGAACAATCCGATTCCTGAGTGTGACATGAACATCCTCTTAGGACCTAGGGAGAATGAGCTGGAGGGGTTTGATGCTATGGACGGATGACTCATAGGAGGGAGGAATGGGAATGGAAGGATAGGCACCCTGAGGAGCAAGTTGAATAAGCACTAAAGGTTCGCTCCTCTAGAATGGCGTCTACTATGGTGGAGGGCTCCTGGGACTCTACGGAGGGACATGGGTACCACTCCTCAAAACCTTCTACCCCCCATTGTTGCTCTCTCCTCACAACCCGGGGTTCTGAATGCGTCATGGTATTGACCTTTTCCTGGGTCCTAGAGGAGGAGGGATTGTTGTTTTAGTGGTTGGGGAGAGGGTTTTGCACAATACCCAGGTCTCTTTTGCTATACCTAGACTTGGCTATGGCCGTTGCCCAGCTAACTAGCCCAGAGGAGGGGGGGTGAATGGGATATTAAAATTAATGAGTACCTAAAACCTGTTCACAGAATAGTCACAAAAACACACTTCGCAGATTGTTAGTGTTAGTGAGGAAAAATTAAACACACAAAAGCAATCACACGACATAGAGAATTATCCTGGTTCGGATCTCCTCTCCTTAGGAGTCCTACGTCTAGCCCCTGAGCAATATCTCAGGATTTCACTAACAAGGGTACAGTCCCCCTTAAGGACACTACAGCACCCAGCACCCCAGCTAGTCTTCCTTCATACGAAGGGAACAACACCCTGGAACCCACCAGGTCTTCCTTCTACCCAAAGGGAATAACACCCTGGATACCACCAGGTCTTCCTTCAGACTAAAGGGAACAACTCAAGAAAAGTGTTCAGAGATGAAGCCCCTAGATCAAGCTTATAGATCACTGCTTGATCTAAAGCTAAGAACTGAGAAGGAAAAGATCTACAACAAAGAACTCTTCTCAGAACAAAAGGCTCTCTCACAGATCTACACTTAGCACAGAGAGCAAGAGCTAGAACATATGGGAATTTTTGCTTGGCTCTGGGAAGCTTGCAGAGGTTTGTCGCGTTGTATCACAGTTGTTCTACTTGTTGCTCATTAACCTCTCTTCTCTTTAGGAGCTTCATTCTTCTATATATATCACTCTTTTGAAATTTGAACGTTGAAGTGTCCATTGTCTCTAAGTTCTGGTTTACGTTAGACTGCATGGTACTGAAGGAGTTCAACGGTCTTTTGGCTTTCCATGCATGCAAAGAGAGAAGATCTTCTGTGTATCCTTTGGCTTCTATTTTGTCCAACGTTGTATGAAGAATGTTGTCAGAGACTTGCACACATTAAATGCTAAACAATAGACAGCTAGGCTGTCTCTTGTTGTCAGTCAACGTTAGATTGATTTTATTCAGAAGTAGAAGTTCCATTCTATTCATCTAAAAGGATGTTTACAGAATAGGCAAGAGAATAGAAGATATCATCTGCATGCATGCACTGATATGTTCAGTCTCCATAAATGCACGGCTGACAGAAAGATATGTGTGAAGACTTTGACTTTTCAACGTTATTTAAAAATTAACTCGAAAATCAAATCATTGTAGTCCATGAAATCGTTATGTGCATGACTTATGAAATCGTTATGCAAATGAGTTGATATTCATGTAAATCGTTGTGTACTCATAAGCAAACTGATGCACATATAAATCGTTATGCATTAATAACCGAATCGTTGTAGAGACAAATCATTGTGACTCCATAAGCAAATTGTTATGCACACGCCGTTATAATAAAATTGTAAAAGACAATGTGAATGAATCATTATTTGTTGTATCGAATCGTTACAGTGACCAAGTCGTTATGTAACTTGATTAATCGTTACAGTGACAGAGTCGTTATGTAACTTAGCAAATCGTTATGAGAGCAAATCGTTGTGATCACTTAACAAATCATTATGATCACTTAAGAAATCGATGTGAGACCAAATCGTTATGATCACTTAACGAATCGTTTCGAGAGCAAGTCGTTGTGATCACTTAACAAATCATTATGATCACTTAAGAAATTGATGTGAGACCAAATCGTTATGATCACTTAACGAATCGTTATGAAAGCAAATCGTTATGAATACTTAGAAAATCGTTACGAAAGCAAATCGTTACAATCACTTTACGAATCGTTGTGAGGGCAAATCGTTGCGATCACTTACTGAATCGTTATGGAAGCAAATCGTTATGAATACTTAACGAATCATTACGAACACAAATTATTATGAATACTTAGCAAATCATTGCAATCACTTAACGAATCTTTACGAACACAAATCGTTATGAATACTTAGCAAATCATTACGAAAGTAAATCGTTACAATCACTTAACGAATCATTGTGAGGACAAATCGTTGCGATCACTTACCAAATCGTTATGGAAGCAAATCGTTACAACTCTACTAAAATCGATGTAGCATAAAGAAAATCGATGTGGACTTAGATAGATTTCATGCTTTGAAACAAAATTGCTACAGTAGGAATAATGCTTACCATTTGGCGTGATTTTCCTTGTTTTATTTCTTGTGCTCAAGACATGTAGAAAATTCGTTCGATTAAACTTTATATAGTTTTGTTAATCACCAAAATAGATATGTAATTAGTTTAAATTACATGGGGATAAACTGATCATCAATCTCCCCCTTTTTGGTGATGACAAAACTTAACAATTAGCAAAGATGATCTGAAATAAGTCTAAGTATAATTGCGAAAAGAATATAAGGGATGTATTTTAGAAATGCTATATCTCTCCCTCTTTTTGTCATGTAAGCAAAAAGATCAAACGCTGGAGACAAAGAAGAAGAGAAAAGATAAATGAGAGAGCACAAAACAAAATGATTGCATTACTCTTGAAGGGGTACAGGGAGATAGAAAGTTCGAGAAAGAAGAGAGGCATGCCGGGAAATAAGTTCCCAAGCCTTAATCTCCTGTTCTGCAAAAAATTGTTGGAAGATGCCAGAATCTATAGTGAATGAAACACCCATCTCAGGACGCATACGCTCAATGTAAAGCTGCCGTTGCTCAACTAAGAAACGCACATACTGATCCTTATCAAGGGTGAACCTCAAATGGCTGGACTTCCCAAAACTGGCAAGCTAAAGGAAGTGAGCAATGGTAACAGGATAGAAGAGTTGATGATCCTTCAGTTCTTTTAGCAAGGAAATAAAAGCGGAGTACCACGTAGCCCATTGCACAAACAGTTCCTGAACTGGATTGATGGAATTCAAGTCCAGGAAAGCTTCAGCAGAGAGAGGTGGCTTGCCTGCTCGAACCAAGGAGCTGTTCAAGGATTCCAACTGGGAGCAATTGATTGTAGTGCTTCGTCCAATCTGTGGGAGAGAGCCTTTCACATTCAGATATCAAAGGAGCAAGCACTGCAGAAGAGATGTGGCCCAGATGATATTCGTGAAAAATAAACCTCTGAAAGGAGGGAAGGCGACCCTGCTGGGCTGAGATTCTCCCCATGACTCGTGCAAATCTTTCAAAGGCATGAGAGCCAATAGAGGAATCCAAGACCAAGGAGTGTAATTTTGGAAGAAATACTACTTCAGGCATCTTTAGAGTGGTGAAGTCCACTGTGAAGGGGAAATTAATGGGACCTTCAGATCGAAGAGTAGCAAGAGCCCCATGGAATTGGCCAAACTGAACTTCGGGTTGCTTGCGTAAATAACAAAAATTGTTGAAAAGCTGGAAGCACCTGGTGATTTTGATTTCTTTGAGAATGAAAGGGCCCCAAAGTGCTTGATGATGAAATACAAACCATTCAGAAAGGGTGAGAGGATGATCCTGTCGAGAGGTGCTATATGATCTGGCAAGAAGATACTTGTTGTAGAGAGTTTTATGCCCTTTGGCCCACTGATCTTCAGACTTGCATTCAGCCGATTGGAAGATTTTGAGTTGGTTGACTTTGGAAAGGTGGCAGAAGGGAAGTACAATGTTAAGGTGATCAGTAAGATTGAGAAAAGGAATGCCAAAAAGGTTGGCAAGAACACATTTTTGGAGATATTCACAGTAAATTGGTCTCCTTCGATTTTCAACTAAGAGGGAGTACCAAAGAGGAGGAAACATGGGTTCAGAGGAAAGAGCAAGAGTTTTTGAAATTTTCCTCCTTTTAGAAACAGGACTAGAAGAATAAGTCCTGTGAATATGTGAAGCAACTGCCAGAATTGAGATGAGTGTGGTGCGTTCCAACTCATCCTCAAATTTATTTTGAAAGACACTGACATGTTGTGGATCGGTAGGAGTAATTGTAACAGAAGTAGGTGGAGTAGGAGGATGAAGAAATGATCTAGGAGAAAGAATGGTGGATGGCCCGGCCTCTTCGTCATGCTGCCTGGCCTTAGAAGGCCCTGAACTGCTGACTGGATCAGTGGGAGGAGGAAAAGGAGGGGCAGAGGAGTATTGCTCCCTTGAGGAGATGAGCTTCTTGACACTGTCGAACTCACCTTTCATCCATCGGCATAACTGTTTGAACATTTTAAAATCATCTCTTAAGTTGTGCACTTCAGTGGACAAAGTTCCAATATCATTAGCTGTAAAAGTTTGGCTGATAGAGATGGACTGAATGTCCGATTCCATAGATGTGATGGCTTTGCCTTGCTCATTCAACCTTCTGATGATAGGCTTGAAATTGACCTTTAGTTGTTTCTTCTTTGACCTTCGATGAGCTGCACATTTCCCCTTTTGGCTTGCCTTTGCAATGGGCTCCACAAAAATCAGCATGCTCTTCATTAACCCTAGGGACACTTTCAGTGTGCTCCCGCTGAGGAGCTGCCTCCTCATCAATGGATTGCTCCCCCTCAATAGGAGCATCTTCCATTGATATTTTCTCATGAGCAACTGCTTGCTCCCCCTGACTAGGAGCATCTTCCATAATAATCTCATCAATGTGGCCTGATACCACAACTTCTGCAATTTGAACTTCATTAACTACTAGATCCCTTAGGGAGCTTTGGATGGATTCCAGTACATCTCTAAGTACTGAGCCTACTCGGGAAGAGGGAAGAGGATCCTATGAACTACGCCCAACAGGCTCAATGTCCTCTGGAGGGATATCCTCAATTCTGCTGCTAGATTCTGCTGCTGGTGGTGCTACTGCTAACTCTTCTTGAGCTACGACCGCTGCTACTGCTGGTTCTACTGCTGCTACTTCTGCTTCTTGGACCTCTTGGGCTTTGCCAATGATGGCTTCACCCTCAGCCACAGAAGTCTTCGCCCAAACCCCATTGACAACCGAGAAGCCACTTTTTCTCAAATTTCTAGACCGGATAGCTTGGCCCATCTTCTCAGACACATCTCCCACCACACTGATGCCATAGTGTTGAAATATCTTGGTGAGCAGATGAGCATATGGTAGAGAAACGTTGATCTTGCTCTTTGTGTCCTATACCTGTGCGCTTGTAAACTTCATCATTTCAATCATGATCTCTGCAGTGTTGATTTCTTGGGTCTGGATGGCCCAGAACATCAGGTCGAAAGTCCGCCTTGGTGCAGGTGGAGAAGGTGGCACTCCTTGGGACTACTATTTGACACACAATGAAATGCAATAAGCGATTAAAAGCATTCAAATGGTTGATATCTAGTTTTCCATCCTTCAATCTGTATTCGGGACCAACAATCCCTAAACCTTTAGCCTGAATATCCACAGTGTGAACTCCACTATGTCCGGAGGTAGTCACACCGAGGAGAGATGCCAATAGATCTCGTGTGACCCTAATCTGAGTTCCCTTGACCATGGAAGTCAGGGTCCCGTCTTCCTCTGTCTTCAAACATACATAGAAAGCTTTTACAAGGTCCGGATTACTTACTTCTGAAAGGGTGGCAATCTTTGTCCACTTCAATCTGTCTATAGTTGCGACTATACTGCCCATTTCGTTCTTCTTCAAGTCAGCCACATCCACTGCTTTGTGTCCGCAAAGCTTGGTCTTTACTGAAGCATATCTTTCCTACTTCTCGGCGGTAAGAAATACAGCTCCGTAGCCCCCGACGATGTCAGAAACACCAGAAGAGGCCATGGTTTTGGATGGGAAGAGTTTCTGGATGATTGAAATGGAGAAAGGAGTAGAACCCCTCAAGAAATTTCTCGCGGGAAAGAGGTGAAAACTTGAAATCTCAGGGAATCGATGTCAGAGTCGATAGGATATCGCCTCAGGCAGAAGGATAAAGATGATGAAGGGATGCAAATCGTTGCCGCACAGATTTCGGGATAAAAAAAATTTAAAAGGAATGACCTTTGGAATTTGGAGGCGCCATGATGGCAGAAAATGACAAACTGACTAGTTCAATAGGAATAAACTCTTATACAATAGCGAACCGTCATGACAAACTTAAAAAGGATAGGCAATAATTGGAATTTTGCTCAATTTTTGGGAGGAAAAAATAATTTTAAATTCTGAAAATTAATATTTCAGTTTTAAATAGATAATTCTTTCACAATTTACATATGTCTAATTCCCTTCTAAGAGAAGTAAATCTCTCTTCGGGTAAGGCCTTTGTGAAGATATCTGCTAACTGATTGTTTGTATCAATAAATGAAATATCAATGTTGCCATTTGCTACATGATCACGAATGAAATGATATCTAACCTCAATGTGTTTAGTCCTTGAGTGTTGTACTGGATTCTTGGTTAGATTTATAGCACTGGCGTTGTCGCATAATAATGGAATTGTCTTGATATGTAACCCATAATCCTCAAGTTGTTGCTTGATCCATAGGAGTTGTGTGCAGCAACTTCCAACAGCTACATACTCAACTTTAGCTGTTGACAGAGCTACTGAATTTTGTTTCTTTGAGGACCATGACATCAAACAACCTGCAAGGAATTGACAACAACCACTGGTGCTTTTTCTGTCTATTATGCATCCAGCGTAATCAGCATCAGAGTATCCTACCAAATTAATTTGACATGATTTTGGATACTATATACCTAAGTCATAGGTTCTAACTAAGTATCTAAATATTCTTTTGACATTAATTAAATGGGACTCTTTAGGATCTGCCTGATACCTAGCACACATACATACACTAAACAATATATCAGGTCTACTAGCAGTTAAGTACAGTAAAGATTCTATCATACCTCTGTAGATTTTTTGATCTACATTCTTACCATCTTTGTCACTGTCCATTCTTGTTGATGTTCTCATGGGTGTTGATAATGGCTTGGCATTTTTGAATCCAAACTTCTTTAAGAGTTCCTCGGTATATTTGGCTTGACATATGTGGGTGCCTTCTTTTCCTTACTTGATTTGCAATCCAAGGAAGTAGTTAAGCTCCCCCATCATGCTCATCTTAAATTCTCCCTACATAAGCTTCTCAAAGTACTTGCAAAAAGAATCGTCAGTAGAACCAAATATTATATCATCAACATATATTTGAACAAGCAGAATAAGTTTGACCTTAGATTTGACAAATAGTGTACTATCTACTTGACCTCTAGTAAAACCATGGTCTAGTAGAAATGAGTTATGCCTTTCATACCAGGCCCTAGGTGCTTGTTTTAAACCATATAAAGCTTTGTGCAACTTAAAAACATGGTTGGGAAAATCAATGTCATCAAAACCTGGAGGTTGTTCTACATAAACTTCCTCCTTTATAAAACCGTTTAGAAAAGCAGATTTCACATCCATTTGAAATAATTTTAAATCTAATGCATATGCATATGCAAGTAGAATCCTAATAGCCTCAAGTCTAGCTACAGGTGCATAGGTTTCATCGAAATCTATGCCTTCCTCTTGGGAATAGCCTTGAGCTACCAATCTGGCCTTGTTTCTTAAGATCACACCAGCTTCATCCAATTTATTTTTGAACACCCATTTGGTTCCAATCACTGGATGATCTGATGGTCTAGGAACAAGTGACCATACATGGTTTCTCTTGAACTGATTCAGTTCATCTTGCATGGCTAAAATCCAAGATTCATCAGTAAGAGCTTCATTGACTGTCCTAGGCTCTATTTGAGAGACAAAGGCTAGATAATCACATGGAATTATATTACCTCTCGTTCTTATCCCTACAGATGGATCACCAATAATGTTTTCAGGTGGGTGATCTTTCTTGTATCTCCACTCTTTTGGAAGATTTTGATGAGAGATATCCCTTTGTTGCAAGTCATCCAGAGGTGAATCTTCCTTGTCCTCAATTGAAGTATTCATTAGTTTCTTGGACAATTCATCTGCATCATCATTATCACTATCTTCTTCATTTCTCAAGGAAGGGTTAGTTTCATCAAAAATAATGTGTACTGACTACTCAATTAATAAAGTGCGCTTATTAAACACTATATATCCTTTAGGTTTAGAAGCATACCCCATGAAGATGCCTTCATCTGATTTGGCATCTAACTTACCAATGTCTCCTTTGTCGTTGTTGTGGATGAAGCATGGACATCCGAATGTCTTGAAGTGACTGATCTTTGGCTTCTTTCCCTTGTACAATTCATAGGTTTTCTTCTTTAGAATTGGCATGATCATCACTCTATTTATGATATAGCTTGTTGTGTTGACTGCTTCAGCCAAAAGTATCTTGGCAGATCATATTCTGATAACATTGATCTTGCCATGTCCAATAAAGTTCTATTCTTCCTCTCATCAACTCCATTTTGCTGTGGTGCCCTTGGTGCTGAGAAATTATGCTTTATGCCTTGATCATCACAGAAATTTTTACAAATCTTTCATTTTGGATTTCTCCTCTATGGTCTGATCGGATTCCAACAATGCTAAACTTCTTGTCTTTCTATATCTTTTTACTGAAGCTTACAAAGTTCTTAAAAGTGTCATCTTTATGCTCTACTATAACAAATCCATATTGCTTTCCTCCTAGACTGGTGGTCCTCATTGGCCCAAATAAGTCCATATGAAGGAGTTCTAAGGGTTTAGAGGTGGTTACCACAGTCTTCGACTTGAAGGAACTCTTGGTATGCTTTCCTTTCGCACATGGTCTGCAGACACCATTTATTTTTGTGCTTACTTTTGGTAGACCTTCCACCAGGCTTCTCTTGATCAGCTTTCTCATGCCATCCAAACTACAGTGCCCCAATCTTCTGTGCCACAGCTCGGTTGACTGTTCTTTGCTTGCTTCTAAGCAGATATCTTGATCTTTCAGTTCTTCAAGATAAAGCACATATAGGTTATTTTCTCTGTTGGCTTCAAAGATGACTGCTCCATCCTTCATGATACTACACTTGGATTCTTGAAATCTGATCTGATGTCCCTTGTCGCATAGCTGGCTGATGCTGATGAGGTTGTGCTTCAGTCCTCTAACACATAGGACATCTTCAATAACTAATTTGCCTTTGCTGCTCACTGATCCATTGCCTATCACAGTCCCTTTTCCATTATCTCCATAGGTGACTGTGCCTTCTTTAGCTTCTAAATGGGTAAACAGCCTTCTGTTTCCTGACATATGCCTTGAGCATCCACTATCCAAGTACCACTTGGATGCCCGAGGGTTTTCCTGAAATGAAAACATCAAGCTTTAGCTACCCAAGTTCTTTTGGGTCCTGGTTGGTTAGTGTCATCAATTTTTCTTTTTATTACCCATCTTTTATATTTAGTTGGACATAATATCTTGGTGTGTCCTAGCTTGTTGCAGTGACTGCAACATGTTGTTCTGGTTACCTTTTCATATGGAACATATTTAAGGTTTGATTTATATGATGTATTTTGTTCAGGTATGAATTTTGGAGTTGGATATGTTTTAGGGTATACTGTTGTGTCTTCATTATCTGGGGGTGTGTAACCTACTCCATGCTTTTTTTTACCTGACCGTCTAGCACCTTTTAATATTAAGGAATTTTTACCATTAGTAAATTTTTCTAACGTACTTGATAATTTTTCATTTTCTTCTGTTAGCATATTAATTTTATTTTTTAATCCATCTATTGTCTCTTGTTTTTCTAGTTTGATTATTTGTTCATTTTTATCTTTCAGATCTTTGCATAATAAATCATTTCTTCTTTTGAGTTCAGAGATTTGTTTCTCTATTTGTTCATTTTCTAATTTTAAGTCTGAGTTAGTATTCTCTAGACATGCGATACTTTTCTTACTGACTTTTAGTTGTTTGGATACTTCTCTATATTTACCATACAGTTCGTTAAACGCTTCTTCTAAATTATCTGAATCAAAATCATTATAGGAATCAAAGGAAGAGTCAGAGGTTACCTTTTCTTCTGTGTTGGCCATGAATGCTAAATTGGCATTTTCATCCTCTTCTTCACTAGAGGTGGACTCGCTGTCAGAGTCACTGCTATTGCTCCAAGTTGCTGCCATTGCTTTCTTCTTGTATCTCCTGAACTTCTTGGAACTGTCTTTCTTTTTGAATTCAGGTTTCTTGAGCTTTGGACATTCTGCTTTGATATGTCCGAGCTTCTTACATTCATAGCATATGGGCTCAGTTTTCTTCAGATCTTTTCCTTCTGGCTTCTTGAAATCCTTGTTCTTCTTGAAATATCTTCTACCAGACTGAAACTTCTTCTTTTTGGCTAAGATTCGTTGTAGCCTCCTAGACAGCATTGCTTCTTCATCTTCGTTGTCTTCATTGCTTTCATTGTTATCTGAAAATTCTTCTGACGTGTTTTCTTCAGCTTTGAGAGCATTTGAGTGTTTCTTCCTGATCGAAGACTCTCCCAGTTTCTCCATGTTGATTTCATGGGCCATAAGAGACCCAATGAGTTTCTCTAATGACATTCTCTTCAAGTTATTAGCTTCTTCTATCGCTGTTACTTTGGGAGTCCAAGATGATGGTAGAGATCTTAGAATTTTTCTTACCATATCTCCCATTTCATAGTTTTTGCCAAGACCTTCCAGACCATTTGTAATGTGGGTGAATCTACTGAACATTTGTGTAATCGTTTCCCCTGACTGCATCTGGAACCTCTCGTACTGAGTCACCAAGATATCTATTCTGGTTTCTTTTACTTTGTTTGTGCCTTCATATGTGATCCTTAACTTCTCCCACATTTCCATCGCAGATTTGCAGGCTGAAACTCTGTTGAACTCCTTCTTACTGAGAGCACAACATAGTATGCTTTTGGCTTTACAGTTTAGAGAAATCTTCTTTCTATCATCATTAGTCCATTTGTCTTTTTCGTTGGTGACTAGAAGGTCTCCTTCTTCTACAATTGACCAGATTTGAAAGTCGAAGCCTTGTAGGAAGTATTCCATTCTTGTTTTCCAATAGGTGTAATCTTCTCCATCGAATAGAGGTGGCCTGTTGACTGACTGGCCTTCAGAGTGAACTTGGGCTGCCATTTGATCTTTTCTCTTCAGATCGTTGGATCTTCTTCTTTGTCGAAGAGACTAGCTCTGATACCACTTATTGCCCAGCTAACTAGCCCAGAGGGGGGGGGGGGTGAATGGGATATTAAAATTAATGAGTACCTAAAACTTGTTCACAGAATAGTCACAAAAACACACTTCGCAGATTGTTAGTGTTAGTGAGGGAAAATTAAACACACAAAAGCAATCGCACGACACAAGGAATTATCCTGGTTCGGATCTCCTCTCCTTAGGAGTCCTACGTCCAGCCCCTGAGCAATATCTCAGGATTTCACTAAGGGTACAGTCCCCCTTAAGGACACTACAGCACCCAGCACCCCAGCTGGTCTTCCTTCACACGAAGGGAACAACACCCTGGAACCCACCAGGTCTTCCTTCTACCCGAAGGGAATAACACCCTCCACCACCAGGTCTTCTTTCACACTAAAGGGAACAACTCAAGAAAAGTGTTCAGAGATGAAGCCCCTAGATCACTGCTTGATCTGAAGCTAAGAACTGAGAAGGAAAAGATCTACAACAAAGAACTCTTCTCAGAACAAAAGGCTCTCTCACAGATCTACACTTAGCACAAAGAGCAAGAGCTAGAATAGATGGGAATTTTTGCTTGGCTTTAGGAAGATTGCAAAGGTTTGTCGCGTTGTATCACAGTTGTTCTACTTGTTGCTCGTTAACCTCTCTTCTCTTTAGGAGCTTCATTCTTCTATCTATATCACTCTTTTGAAATTTGAACGTTGAAGTGTCCGTTGTCTCTAAGTTTTAGTTTACGTTAGACAGCATGGTACTGAAGGAGTTCAACGGTCTTTTGGCTTTCCATGCACGCAAAGAGAGAAGATCTTCTGTGTATTCTTTGGCTTCTATTTTGTCCAACGTTGTATGACGAATGTTGTCAGAGACTTGCACACATTAAATGCTAAACAATAGACAGCTAGACTGTCTCTTGTTGTCAGTCAACGTTAGATTGATTTTATACAAAAGTTAGAAGTTCCATTATATTCTTCTAAAAGGATGTTTACAGAATAAGTAGGAGAATAGAAGATATCATCTGCATGCATGCAGTGATACGTTCAGTCTCCATAAATGCACGGCTGACAGAAAGATATGTGTGAAGACTTTGACTTTTCAACGTTATTAAAAAATTAACTCAAAAATCAAATCGTTATAGTCCATGAAATCGTTATATGCATGACTTATGAAATCATTATGCAAATGAGTTGATATTCATGTAAATCGTTGTGTACTCATAAGCAAACCAATGCACATATAAATCGTTAGGCATTAATAACCAAATCATTGTAGAGACAAATCGTTGTGACTCCAAAAGAAAATTCTTATGCACACGTCGTTATAATAAAATTGTAAAAGACAATGTGAATGAATCGTTATTTGCTGTATCGAATCATTACAATGACCAAGTCGTTATGTAACTTGATGAATCGTTACAGTGACAGAGTCGTTATGTAACTTAGTGAATCGTTATGAGAGCGAATTGTTGTGATCACTTAACAAATAGTTATGATCACTTAAGAAATCGATGTGAGACGAAATCGTTATGATCACTTAACAAATCGTTGTGAGAGCAAGTCGTTGTGATCACTTAACAAATCGTTATGATCACTTAAGAAATCGATGTGAGACCAAATCGTTATGATCACTTAACAAATCGTTATGAAAGCAAATCATTATGAATACTTAGAAAATCGTTACGAAAGCAAATCATTGCAATCACTTAACGAATCGTTGTGAGGGAAAATCGTTCCGATCACTTACTGAATCCTTATGGAAGCAAATCGTTATGAATACTTAACGAATTGTTACGAACACAAATCATTATGAATACTTAGAAAATTGTTGCAATCACTTAACGAATCGTTGTGAGGGCAAATCGTTGCGATCACTTACCGAATCGTTATGAAAGCAAATCGTTACAACTCTACTGAAATCGATGTAGCATAAAGAAAATCGATGTGGACTAGATAGATTTCATGTATTGAATCAAAATTGCTATAATAGGAATAATGCTTACCATTTGGCGTGATTTTCCTTGTTTTATTTCCTATGCTGAAGACTTGTAGAAAATTCGTTAGATTAAACTTTATATAGTTTTGTTAATCACCAAAATAGATATGTAATTAATTTAAATTACATGGGGATAAACTGATCATCAATGGCAACCTTGACGTCCTCCCAATTAATCCTACCTTGGTCGTTCATGTCATACACCCAGTCTCGGAAGGTGAAGCAATTATGGAGTTCATGACCAGGAGACCTATGGTAGGGGCAGTACTTTGAAGTATCGGCCCTCGGATTGACATTCTACCTTTGTGGGGGGAGTCGGATAGCGTCTCTGGACATGAGGGCAAAGAATATGTCCTCGAGGGATTCGGGGAGGGCAGGATAATGAGACCTCCTGGGACTGGGATGGGTATAGCCCGAAGGAGGAGGAACAAAAGAATAAGGCCTAGAAGGGTGTGATGGGAACTGTGAGGATTGGAAGGAGGGTTGGAAGGCTTGTTGGGAGGCCTCAATGGCTGACTGCAAGCGCTGACGGACTCATTGACGGTCACCCCCTTGGTGGTAGGTGTCGCGGGAGCCCTACGTCCCTTGGGCTTCCCTTCAACGAAAGGCGGAAGAGAGGAGTCCTTGATTTGATTTTGGACCACCCTAGCTCGGTTGTAAAGATGTGCGAAGGAGGGGAACTCGCTTAGCATCAATATGGAATGGAGCAAAGGGGTGGTGTTGGTGACTATCATTGTTGTGGATTGGGACTCCGGGATGGGGATGTCGGCCCTTGAAGCCATGGATCTCCATTGGTTGGCGAATGTGACAAAGTCTTCATCCGGCCTCATCTTTTCCGCCACCAAGTCAGGAAGTTTAGGGACTTGAGTGGCCATGTATGAAAAGTGGGAGATGAAGCGTTCGGAGACAATGTCAAAATTGACAAGTTCCGATGCGGGTAACGCGGTGAACCATCTCATAGCCTCCCCTTCTAACGATTGTTGGAAGAGGTGGACTAAGAGGACCCGATCGTACACCACCGGTGGGAATCCATGGTGGAGCCAGCAAGATGGAATTAGGGGTCGGTGGTCCCGTCATACTTGCGGTATTTCGGGGCCTTGAAACCCGGAGGAAAGTAGGCATTGGGGATCTTGCAGTAGTTTTGGAGAGAGTGAGGCTTGGATAGGGACAATGACTCAGCTAAGAGTCTCCTAATAAGACCCTCCATCTCCGATCGGGAGATGGATTCGGATTGAGCGGGGGGTGTAGTTTGGACATAGGGTGGATATATAGAGGGAGGAGTTGGAATTGGAGTAGGTAAAGGAGTGGGAGGAGGAATAGGAGTGGAGATGGGGACCCAGGATGGGGTGACCAGCCTAGGAATGGGCCTAGATGAAGAAGCATGGAAAGGAGATGGAGATGGAGAGGAAGGGGAGGCCATTGCCCGGATGGTATGCTTGGAAAGCATGGAAATAATGTCATCGGGTGAATAGCGGGACATGAGTTTGGAGAAATTGGGGTCATCTTGGATTTCTTGAGCATATGTGGGGTTGACCCTCAAACTCACACTCTCATTGTCGGCTTGAGAGGAGGATTGAACCGACTCCTCGGGCTGAACATTAGAATTCATCATTCCAACAAATTCATCACAGATGTTATCATCATATTCAAATGCCGGATTATTAAACATATTGACGGAGTTCAACCAAGAGTCCATTAGCAACACAACCTACTGATTTTAAAATGGTTAAGTTGATTAATTACACTGTTATAAGGAGAAATATAGATTTCTACAAAACAATGTTATCAAACAACGTCCCCAAAATTTTTAGATGTTGGAGTTGTGTGTTAATTAGACTTATAAAGGGTCAATTCTCTTACCTCTCACTCAAACCCAGGTGAATAGGCACACTAAATAGGAAGGTAAAGGTCCTCCTGCCCCGTACCGTGAGGGAATCCACAGAATTTAGGGACTTATGGAGTTCTCCTTGAAGCCAATCCGATTTACCCGAGAGGGAATCCCCGAGTAAGAGGTTGTGAATCAAGGAGGGGCTATCCTAAAATGTGTGGGGTGGCTAGAACAGGAGAGAAATAAGGACCCCCCGTGACTGAGCGTTAGAGAATAAACAGGAAGCAAACATAAAGAAAAATCAATCAACACAATCCAAAACATGCTTCTAGGAAATAAACGGCAAGCGTATGGATGTTCAGTTCTTCAGAAACAAGTAGACGGCATGATCGATAGACACTGACTAGAGGTAAACAACATCAGATGTGGACGCTGAACAGAAATGAACGATAGGAGATATAGACATTTACTTGGGCAAGCGGTAAGATCTCTTGAAGTCTACCTGTGTGTAGACTGAAAACCATGGCAGTAGTGTTTGTCACACTGTGATCGCCAAAGTGGAACTGTGGATGCTCCGTTCCGCGCCCCCGAGAGCACTTGCCGTCTCCGGAGGTTCCCGAACGTTGCTGCTCCCTCGTTGGCGTGGGATGATGGCTGGTTGACTTCTTTGACCTCGGTTTGACCATGTTGACCAATAAGAGAAAGAAGAAAACCAACAAGATAATGAGCAGGATGTGATCGCCAAGGCCTTACCTGTGCCCAAGGAGGTACTATGATCACGCCGGTGACGTGCCTCGCGCTACGGTAGACGATGGGATCCCAACTTTCCTCTCTTTGGCCGGCCAAAGAGAAGAAGCTCCACGGTCTTGCTTGGGTGTTCCTGCCACAAAGAGAAGACTCTATTAGACCTAGATGCAGTGTAGTAAACGTTCAAAATGAAAAGAGAAGGCCCAAAAGGAGATCCTCATACTGGTTGCAGACTTGAGAAGAGGGGTGGCCAAGTGCTATGACCACCCTTCTTCCCTCCGTTTATTGGTTGGAAAACCCCTTTTGGGTGTGTTGGGAATGTGCACTACGTGCCTAGGGTGTGTGTGTGTGTGTGTGTGTAACATGCAAGGACTAAGGAGAGAGGAAGAGAAAGAGAAAGAGAGGAGGGAGATGATCCTCGTTTGTGGTCATTGATGGTTGTTTTATGGACTCTTCCAGCACTTGGTGAAGCCTCCTGGACATCCCAAAGGTTGAGAAGAAGTAGAGGAAGAAAAGGTGGATGCTCTCTATCACTTTTCTCTCTCTTCTCTCAAGGCATCAAAGCTTGGGTGTCCAGCATCTCCTCCTCCACTTAGAAGGCCAAGGAGTGACCTATATAGGCAATGGGGTCGGAGCTAGAGAGCCTTGGATGCTCAAGTGTGAGGAAACACACTTAAACATGTGGCAATCCATGTTTTAAGGCTTGAACCAATGAGAGGGGACCATGTAGGACATTTACTGGGTCAAGGGGGTGCAAAGGTGGCCCATTTGCCCATTGGGAATGGCCCCATGCGTTGCATGGCCGAGGAGAGGGCGCTTAGTAGGCTGGAATCTTAGGCAATTGCGTAGACCAAGTAAACCAGGTTGACGTCCAACGATGATGCCTCCAACCCCATGCAGACGTCAACACCTGTGGACGCCAACATGAATTGATGTCCAGGGGGTGTGCCGCCAACCAGATGTCAGCGGCAGTCGATGCTGCCGTCTACATGGAATCCAAGGCAAGTCAACAAACAGTCAAACCAGGCCTTATTGGGCCATGAACTACACGAAGATGGGCTAAATCGCGCATCTACATACATAACAATCATGCATTCAACAAAACAGACTTCTTCTATTTACCCACTCTAACTTGAGCCTGCAGTTGAGCCTGCAGTGCCGCCTGAGTCTGGTCTGCATAGCCTGGACCAGGCCTTGCATGAATACGTCGTAGTCCACAAGTGGTGGTAGACGAAGTACTGTGGGTCCCTGGGGTACTGAGGCTTGCTGCTCACCCCTCTCCTCACGCCTCTACTCGTCATCTCGAGCCTAAGCACCACGCCAACCACAGCTCGCCATAGCCTGTAAAACAATTTAATCTAGTTAGAATCTAAGTTATTTAGTCCTAACCATTTTCTTAACTATCTTTAACTCATTATTAGATATTTTCCACATGTATGGAAAATTTCTATAAAGGCTTTGCATTATTGTGAAGATGATGGCATATTCATGTACAATCTCAAACTTGGGATCTGATACCAATCTCTGTAACGACCCTCCTTATACCGGCACAATTATACCAATCCACATCGATATAAAGGGTGTCATTACAGTGGGACATTTACCCAACACAATACAATAGGCTGAGATGTACATAAATAAACAAGAGAGTACAGCGGAAATAAAAGAGATCTTATTCCATCATCATTCACATAATTCCACAGTCTATATAGCGAAAGTAAAGAAAGAACAATTGTCCACATTATACATGTATATGAAATAATATTGTCCATAACATTGTTTACATACTATGAAAAGAAAAGAGTAAACTACGCAGCAATCCACAAGCAGCTACTCCTCACGCTCGAAGTCGCTCCTCACTAAGTCCTCCTCACGTACGGGGACACCTGTCTCACCTGTATGTCAAAGCAAGTATGAGTTTTCTAAAAAGAAAGACTCAGCAAGCAATCTAAGGAACACCCTTACACACATCACACACATACTATTCTTATAATCTATAAAAGAGAATACATGGTACATGCTTCATTTCAATTTAACAAATAAGCGTGAACAACCTACACATGCTTTCTACACATAATAAATAACATGATTCATTATTTCAAATTTTATTCATATCACTTCACAATTATGCGCAATTTGATCATGGAAATATGCACACAATAACTAGCAAACCTAGCATGATATCTAATCATTTTCACATGCTTTTATAACACTTATTCACATCTTAAGCTCGCTGTTTTAACATAATTGTATCACATTCACATGTTTTCACATCATTTCACATGCTATCACATTCACATAACACTATCACATATTCACATTTTCACATTTTAAACTTAATTTGCCGTGACACATAGTCTGAACCACCATAAAGAAGGACACACATTCACATAACACATACCCGTCACCTAGGCAATACAGTGACGAATCTTGGTAACTGCGCAGAACCGGGAGAAGCCCTCTCCACCCTAACAAGTGGTACTTGTCCACCTCCAGGATTTCATCCTAATGCCCATAGGATATCACACACACATTGAGTCTTCCCATAGGGACTTTACTACAGTACAGCTCCATAGCCTTCTATGGTAGCAGTGTCATTATCGGTACAATTTACACATTATCACTTAATCACATGGTTCCATTTACGTATATACACAATTTAACTCATTCGTTCACATGCACTTTAATGTAACATACATGTTTCAGTTTACAGAACATGATATTGTTGTTTCACAGTGGCAATTTAACCATAACAGTACTTAATCATGCTGCAAATCACTAAATTTTACATGAATTGAGATAAACATGCTTAATATGGACTAATTTCCTTTGTTAAAACACAAACAATACTTACTGAATCCAAACTGTATCAAATTTTTATCACAAACTCTACACATGTAATATGTCATATGTCTAATTTTGCAGATTTTTAGTAATAGTAAAATTATTTTAAATTTTAAAATAGGCTTCATGCAATTTTAACAAAATAATCCATTCGCATGATAGACAGTACAACAATCAGTTTTAACAAGTCTAGAACATGCAAACAGTCACTATAAGGTCATGATAATTTTCTGTAACCCAAACATGCTACATAACTATTTATTCAGAATTAATCTCAATTAAAACATGCTTATTTCCTCAATACATAAATTATATTAAATAAAACCCTATTCAGTAATTTGGCAGAACCTCATGATATAACCTAAAGATTAACAAACCACGAATTTTACAGCATGTTTATATATCCAAAATTCCGAAATCATAGCACAGACATGATCAACGTAATTCTGTGAAAAACAGATGAACTTGGCGGCAAGGACCTTGCCGTCAAGGTGTGTTAACGACACACGATGTTGTCGCCAACTCAGGATCTTGATGGCAACAAGCTTGCCGTCAATTTCCTGTCTGCAGAAAGTGCAGACTGAACACAAATAAAATGGAGAATTGGGGTTCCAAGATACGAATAAAATTCTGAAAAATTCCTAAGACCTAGGGGACATGTCGAGGGACATTAACCCTCAATTACTTTCCTATAAATAAATCTCTAGAGGTTTGATTTGGTCAAAGAAGCCCTCCTCGGCCAAGCCAAGAAGGTGCAGAAATCAACCCCAAATCAACTCTTCACGCCAACACAGAAGATCCTCTGGAGTCGGGGAAGTTTTAGCAACCTAAGGAGCACCTCCTAGTTGATGTAGATCACCGAATGAAGCCCACACACACCGGATCAAGCTTTGCAAAAACTCGGTTTTCTCACAAGAACCCTAGTTTTACTTTTGAGCAAAAAGACCCAATCCGGCCGAAAACACAAGGTTATATAGACCTAAGCATCAGGTTACTTTTAGGGTTAAGTCATCCTACCGTTGGGGTGGGTTTCCAAATCAAGAACTGCAAGAAACGCAGACGTTTTCAGATCTGGAATCGCAACATAACCGGAGAAGTAAACGGCCACATTGCTGCCATTAACAAGGAGTCAGTGTCCATCGATCTAGACGTCAACATGAAGTCAACGACACACTTGTTGTTGTCAACCTGCCCTTAACGTCAAGGGATGTTGACGTTTACAGGGATTTCGGGCAGAGCTCTAAATACATTAAACCAGCATACATGCACAAAGATAAATAGACATTATATGCACATAATTTGATTAATACAATATGTATAGAATTAGCTAAATACTTATATGAACAGAAATATATATATATATATATATATATATATATATATATATATATATATATATATACATAAGTAAATAAATAAACATGCTATTTACAAAAAATACCATATGCATATAAATAAACGCAATATATAAAAAAAAAAGTTCGAGGGCCGTACATCACATGTCATATGAATTGTTTTATTTAATTGATAAGTGATCCTCTTGTATGGAAAATGAATGACAAATGAACTAGAGTACATTGACAGGTAAGAGCTATATTGTATCAAGGATAAGTGATTGAATAGGTTATCATGTTTTTAAAAATAGTTATATGATAAATCTTGAACTATCTTTCCTTGTTGCTTGCTAGGTCTAGTAGACTCACACTTGATTAACATTTCAGGGGAGGGTGACGATTTTGGTACAGAGGAGTTAGTCAATTCTGACTCTGAGCGTGAGGACATGGAGGCTTAGCTTTTTGTTTCAGAAGTGTGTTTGAGTGAACTTGTATGTGAGAATAAATTATAATTTGAACATTGTGTTATTTATGTACTTGGGGAATTATTATTACTTTGGACTATTGTAGTTTCTCTCTTTATGTTCTAGACTTGGTATTTGAACACAATGTTGATGGAAATGAATTCTTCTTTCTGTTGCAAATTTTGTTGGCTATTAGTTTGTCATTTGTGTATAACTCAATATGAACAGATAATGTTGGATGTTTTCACTATAGCCACACCCTTGGAACTGATGTGAGTTGGTACACTTGTACCGGGTCTAAGAGGGGCGTTATAGACACAATAGAGATTGGCACCCTGTGCAAAGGAACAATCCGCTCCACATAAAGTTTGGCCAATCTGCTCCCCCCCCCCCCCCCCCCTCAGTCAGCTCTAATGGGCAAGAATCTGGCAGTCTTCGTCAATCTGTCCACAAGCAGCCAAATACTGTCATAACCTCCTGATGTCCTCAGCAGTCCACACACAAAATCTGTCGTCACATAGTCCCACTTTCACATGGGAATCTCTAACGACTGAACAGGCCCTCCAGGGTGCTGGTTCTCAGCCCTCACCTCCTGACAGACCAAACACCTCACAATAAAAGCGGCAATGTCTCTCTTCATCCCGGGCCACCAAAATTGTGGTCTCAAGCTGTGGTACCTCTTGGTTGACCATGGATGAATCGAGTACCGGGACCCATGTGCCTCCTTCAACACTGCTCTCCTGAAAGACTCCTCAGCTGGCACGTAGAGTCTGTCTCGGAACCTGACAGTCCCGTCACCCTTCAACTCAACCTCTGGGAGTAGCAACACTTTGTGCAACTCAGGATCTGCCTGCTATGCCTCAATAACCTGTCGGACAATGGCTGGAGCAACTAACAAACTGCTAAGCAAACATTGTTGTCTCCTAGTGAAGACTCTGAAGGATATCTCTGTTGCAGACTGCCACAATTGCCACTCTCTCAACATGAGATGGCCGATCTGTGCCTTCCTACTCAATGCATCTACCACCACATTAGCCTTCCCAGGCTGATACTCAATACCGAAATCATAATCCTTCAGGTACTACATCCAGCATCGCTGCCTCATATTTAAATCCCTCTGTGAAAAGACATACCGCAGGTTCTGGTGGTCAGTGCAAACCACAAACCTCACTCCATACATGTAGTGACGCTAGATCCTCAAGGCAAAAAGCATAGCTGCTAGCTCCAGGTCATGGGTCGGGTAACTCTCCTTGTGGGGCTTCAACTGACGCGATGCATAGGCCACCACACTGTCATGCTGCATCAAAACTGCTTCTAAACCAACACCAGAAGCATCTGTGTAGACCTCAAAACCCTCCATACTTGAAGGTAACATTAGGACTGGCGCCGACGTAAGCAGTCGCTTCAACTCTATGAAGCTCTGCTCACACTGCTCCGACCACTCAAACGGTACTCCCTTCCCCGTCAACCGAGTCAGGGGTGCAACAATCTATGAAAAATCATTGATAAATCTATGGTAGTAACCAGACAGGCCCAAAAAACTACATATCGCTGTCACTGTGTGGGGTCTCTCCCACTGTAAAACTTCCTCTACCTTCCTTAGATCTACTGAAACTCCCCCACTTGAGATCACGTGCCCCAAAAAGTGAACTTGCTGCATCTAAAACTCACACTTGCTGAGCTTGGCATACAGCTAGTGCTCTCGCAGAGTCTGCAACACAATCCTTAGGTGTTGGGTGTGCTTCTCCTCTAAAGTAGAGTATACCAGAATGTTGTCAATAAACACCACGATAAACTAGTCCAGGTATTGGTGGAACACCCTATGCATCAAATCCATAAAGGCCATTGGCGCATTGGTGAGCCTAAATGGCATCACCAAGAACTCAAAGTGCCTATATCTGGTCCTGAAGGTTGTCCTCTCCACATCTAAATCTCTGATCTACAACTGATAGTAGCCTGACCTCAAGTCAATTCTGGAGAAAACTTGAGCTAAGTGAAGGTGATAAAAAAGATCATCATTCCTAGGTAGAGGACACCTATTTTTTATGGTCACTTGATTCAGCTTCCTGTAATCAATGCACAACCGCAGGCTACCATTCTTCTTTTTCACAAACAATATGAGAGACCCCTAAGAAGAAAAGATAGGGCGAACGTAGCCTTTCTCCAACAACTCCTCCAACTGCTTCTTTAATTCTCACAATTTTGATGGTGCCATGCGGTACGGTGCATGTGCAAAAGGTGTCATGCCAAGAACAAGCTCTATAGTAAATTCAATCTCTTTATCTAGTAATAGACCAGGTAACTCATCTAGAAAGACGTCTAGAAACTCACAAACTACAGAGAGGTCCTCCACACCATGAGGCGTCTGGTCAACAAGTACACCAGTAGCAATAAAACCCTAGCACCCAGAAGCCAGCAACCTCCATGCTCTCAAAGCAGTAATTAAAAATCGAGAAGAAAGAGGTACAATACCATGGAAGTAGAAGCACCTCCTCCAGGTATCTAAAAGTACACCATCTTCTTCTTGCAATCCACCACTGTACCGTACTGTTCAAGCTTGTCCATACATAATATAACATCAAAATCCTGAAGTTGCATAGCAAACAAGCAAGCTAGCAAACTCTAACCCTAAATCTGCACTGGTACCTCCTCTACACAGTACGAGGTAACCACAAAATCCCTTATCGGCAGCTCAACAACTAGGTCACTGGACACTCCCATGTCTAGCTCCTCAAGAGAATCTAAAAACTCCTTAGAAATAAAAGAGTGGGAAGCACCGGAATCAAACAACACTCTAGCTGCACAACCAAAGACAGTCACGGTATTTTCCGCAAGCTGAGACGCCTCTGCCTCTGCTCTGGTCATGTGCATGACACAACCCCTAGTCCTCGTCCTGCCTGATCTCGCAATCTGCTGATGCTGCTGCACAGAAACCTGTTGCTGCTGAGTACAGAACTGAGGCTGACTTAGGTGCTGCGTGTCTCAAGGTAACAAGGGGCAATCCCGCACCATGTGACCCATCTGGTCACACTAGTAACACCTGCCAATAAAAGAGCATTGGTCCTGCTACGTAGGCTGCCTAGTAGGCTGTTGGACAGTCTCTGTTGAAAACTGCCATCCTCCAACTGCCTCCTGTCATGACGAAACCTCCTCCCAGACCCTGACCTCAAAGAAGTCCCTAGAGAGGAGGATGCAAACGAAGTCGTAGCCTTTGGAGTCTGCTATGAACTACTCTACTGCTACCTCTACTATGTCAAACCCACCTGCCTCTTGTAGATTATGCTTTTTCGTTCTTTTGAACTACGAAGCACTACAAGGAAAATATTGAGGAAAATAAAGAGAAAGGTGGAGCACAACTCCTTTATGTGTTATCGTGATTGCTAGGTACTCGTGGGTACCGAAGGAGGTGCAACAAATGCAAATAGAGTGATCACGAGAAATACCTTTTATGAGCGGGGAGATTGCGTGGAGGATGTGGGTTCCTTCTTCTCCTACAAGCACGGCTAGCCGTGGTGGAAGGCTCTTTCTTGATGATTACCCTTGCAAAGAAACACACAAAAATATGGATTAGCCAATGATTGTGTAGTATCAACTCTCAAATAAATGAAATAATATGAATAACATGGGGAAGAACACACCTTTTGGTGGCTTTTAAACCCCTAGGGAAATAGGTGTGATGTGTGTATGCACGCATGTGTGTGTGTTGATGATTAAAAGAAGAACAAAAGAAAAGAAGAGCAACCACATTGGGGCTATGATTGGGTGATAATTCAAAGGAGAATAATAGGGAGAGATTGACAGGTGCTCAAGGTGGGTGCATGTGCATATGGCACACTAAGGCAATTGTTGTAGAAGAATCTAGGAATCTATCCACTACTATAGTTGATCAATTAATTGGATCATTAATGACCTATGAATTAACTCTTAAAAGGACAGGCGAAGATGTGAAGTAAAAGAAGCCACTGGCTCTAAAAGATAGTCCTAGTGTCAAGGAAATCTCTGATGAAAATGAATCATCCAGCTCAGGAGAAGACTCAGGTGAGTTTGCTCTCCTAACTAGAAAGTTCAGAAAATTCTTGAGAAAAAAAGAAAAGGTTTTCCTAGAGGAAGATCTCATGTCACGCCCCTCCAATTTAGCAGCGGAATAAATCGGAGGGAGACGCGAGCACGAGTATGGTAATGTAAATTGCGCATACAGACGCAAACATCAGAGCATCTAATGAACAATAATTGAAATAAACTCTTGATTTCATTATAAAATCACTAAGACTATTACAACCACTAACTCAGAGCCAATACATAAGGCTCAATGACATCATTACATTGAAAAGAAATCTAAAGCAATAACTACTAGACTCTAATTTTGCTAGGGTAACTTTGTCATTTGACTCCAGGTCACTCATCACTCTGGTCCCGCCCCATTAGTACGTATAACGTCATTGTCCGACTTACCTGAGACACAATAACAAATAACGAAGGGTGAGCGATAACGCCCAGTAGGACTTAAATCTCAATAGTCAAGCAGACTTTAAATGATTGATGCTTTAAATGGCAGAGTAACTAATAATAGAGAGAGTCATGTAAAATCGAGAATGTAATAGCACAAATAACATGGTTCAAATAGCAGACGAATCAAGTATAGCACGATGATCTAAGTCAAGTCACGATAGAAATGATAACAATAATAGCAAGTAACATCATTTTCAAGAAATAGCAAGCGACATGTATAGCAAGAAGAGAGATAGTAGATGGTCATGTAAAGAGTAAATTGCACTTTGATTGATTTCCATCAATCGAAATAATATAACACTTTTGATTAACTTTCGTCAATCGAAATAGTAATGGCACTTTGGTTATCCGTAGATAGCCGAGAGAAAATATAGCACTTTTATTGTCAATAGACAACAAGAGAATATGGCACTTTGAATGTGATTAAGTCGCGATAGAACGCAATAACTGAAGATAGCAAGTATCAAGTAGTGCAAGCAGAGAGTATGACAGTAGTTGCTCAATAACAGGACAATAGTAGTTCAGTAACAGTCAGTGGCAGTACAGTAGCAGTGCAGTATGTCTGAACTAACAGTAACAGTGTAACAGTCAGATGTCTAGCTAATTCAGAACAGTCAGTCAGAACCGGTGCAAATGCAGACACCGTCTATAGCCGCTGCAGGTATTTTTGGGTGGCTCTCTGCCCCCAGGACTAGATTGGAGCCCCTCGGACACTCTCCGTGCCTTGAACAGTATGCATTCAAATCAATAGAGTCACAAGACCCTTTTTAGCGCTAGAAAGTCATGAACAGTACAAAACAGTAGAAGCCACAACAGCTCAAAGGGTGCCAAGAGAGTACTAGATGAATAGATGAGATAGACGAGATAGTAGAGTGAACAAGAATAGACGAGCGAGCAGAGTATAGATGAGATCTTATGGTCATTGCACATGAAACGTCGAGTAACGAACAATAGTAACAGTTGCTCAACACGCACGTACGGCATTGGCAGTCAGGTGGAATTCACTACCTTTCCGATGGCCATGTTACGCACAGGTCCAGAGGTCCGGCGTGATTCAAGATAAGAGAGAGAACAATCTAAGGCCATTTGGATCTTATTGATCCCTAGAGGGTATCATAGGTGTTAGGGTACAACCGGCTCATCGACCATATGTCCTTTATGGTACGTTGCACCATGTCTGGGCCTAGCCACTTCTGTTCTCCAACCTCATTCCAGCATGCAGGAGATCTACAATTCCTTCCGTAGAGTGCTTCGAACGGTGCCATCTTAATGCTTGCCTGGTAACTGTTGTTGTAGGCGAACTCAATAAGGGATACGTGCTCGTTCCAATACCCTTGGAAGTCTATAGTGAAAGCTCTCAACATGTCTTCCACTATCTGGTTGGTTCTTTCAGTCTACCCTCAGTTTGTGGATGGAATGCGGTACTAAAGTTGAGTTTAGTATCCAGTGCACCTTGCAGTCCTTTCCAAAAATGAGATGTAAATCTCGGATCTCGATCCGAGACAATAGATGATGGAACTCCATGCAGTCTTACTATCTCCTTGACATACAGGGCAGCTAGTACTTCTACCGACCACTTACTCTTTATATCAAGGAAGTGGGCGGATTTGGTTAGCCGGTCAACAATGACCCATATGGCATCGAGTCCACCACGAGTCTTGGGTAACCCCATGATGAAATCCATGCCAATGCTTTCCCATTTCCATTCTGGAATATCTAGTGGTCTGAGCACGCCAGCAGGGCACATATGCTCCGCTTTTACTTGTTGGCAAGTAAGGCAGTGAGCGGCATGTTCTGCTACCTCTCTCTTCATGTTCGGCCACCAAAATGTTCTTTTCATGTCTTGATACATTTTGGTACCTCCAGGATGAATAGTGTACTTTGTCTTGTGAGCTTCGTCCATTAGCCTCCTCTTCAGTTCTTCATTGTCGGGGACGCATGTCCTCCCTTGAAATACTAGCCTTCCATCCTCAGTCATGGCAAAGTCCGGCCTTTCGGCTAGAGTTTCCTTGATGCGAACTAAGAACGGATCATTATCTTGTTGGGTTTTGATCTCCTCTAGCAGATCAGATTGAATCTTGATATTGGCAACCAAGACTCGATCATCTCTATGTTCAATGTTTAAGTCTAACCTTGTGAATTGTTCCAATAGTTGCGTCTCGCCAAGGACTAGACTTGAGATAGACGCCATTGGCTTCCTACTAAGAGCATCAGCCACGACATTACCCTTGCCTGGATGGTATTAGATGTTGAAGTCGAAATCCTTCAGATATTCTAGCCATATTCTCTGTCTCATGTTGAGCTCTTTTTGGGAGAATAAATACTTCAGACTTTTATGGTCTGAGTAGACAATGAACTTTTCTCCGTAGAGGTAATGTCTCTAGATCTTCAAGGCGAAGACCACAGCAGCCAGCTTGAGATCATGTACAGGGTAGTTGACTTCATGTGTCTTCAGTTGTCTTGAAGATTAGGCAATGACCTTCTCCTTTTGCATTAGTACACAACCTAGCCTGATTCCTGAGGCATCATTGTAGACAGAGAAACCTTCTCCCTCTATAGGCAGAGCGAGAACAGGTGCTGAGGTAAGACGGTCTTTAAGAGTTTGGAAACGTTTCTCACACTCTTTACTCCAAGAGTAGGGATTCTCCTTTCGTGTCAGTCGCGTGAGAGGAACGGCGATCTTTGAGAAGTCCTTGATGAACTGCCGGTAATAGCCAGCCAGCCCCAAGAAACTTCTGATTTCTATGACATTGGTTGGTCTCTCCCAGTTAAGTACAGCTTCGACTTTGGAGGGATCAACGAAGATGCCGTCCTTTGAGATGACATGGCCCAAGAAGGACACTTCTTCGAGCCAGAATTCGCACTTGCTAAGTTTTGTATACAACTGGTTGTCTCGCAAGACTTGTAGTGCTATCTTCAGGTGTTCTTCATGCTCTTCCTTGGTCTTGGAGTATATGAGGATGTCGTCGATAAAGACAACCAAGAACTTGTCGAGGTAGGGCCGATATATGATGTTCATGAGTTGCATAAAGGTTGCAGGAGCATTGGTTAGCCCAGAAGGCATAACAATGAATTCATAGTGCCCGTACCTGCTCCTGAAAGCCATCTTAAAGATATCGTCCTCCTTGATCCTCATTTGGTGATAGCCATATTGAAGATCGATCTTGGAGAAATATTGAGCTCCAGATATTTGGTCGAACAGTTCATCGACTCTGGGCAAAGGGTACTTGTTCTTGATGGTGAGTTGATTGAGTTGTCGATAGTCGATGCAGAGCCTCATCGTTCCATCCTTCTTCTTAACGAATAGCACAGGCGCTCCCCATGGGGAAGTACTTGGTCTGATGAAGCCCTTTTCTAGTAGCTCCATCAGTTGCGTCTTCAACTCCTATAGCTCGGCAGGTGACATCCGGTACGGTTGATGCGATACCGGTGCAGCTCTAGGGATCAACTCTATGGCGAAGTTGACATCACATTCCGGGGGAATCCCTGGCAGATCTTCAGGAAACACATTGGGGTATTCCTGAACTATGTGAATGTCCTCTATCTTAGAACCCTTCTTTTCAACAACTATGGCTGCTAGGAAAGCAATGCAACCTTTCCTTATCATGTTGTGAGCTTTTATGGCGGAGATTAGAGACATCCGTCTCTTATGTCTAATCCCAGAGAATGTCAATTTAGGAAAGTCACTAAAGGTAACCTTCTCTTTCTTACAGTCGACACTTGCCCCATATGTGGACAACCAGTCAGCTCTCAAGATTACATCATAGCCTTCCATGGGCATACACACTAGGTCAGCTTTTAGGTTATGGTCTCCGATCATTACATCGGCAGAGGGAAAGTATTTGTTCAATTTCTCATTTTCTCCTAGTGGCATTGTGAGCGAGAACTCACAACCCATGGATACAGGTTTTGCAGTTAGGGTATCAGCAAAGTTTTGAGATATAAAGGAATGAGTTGCTCCAGTATCAAATAAGACAAATGCTGATAAGGAGAAAACTTGTAGAGTACCTTCTACCATGCCACCGTCCGTAGTGGGTTCCTCATCATGCAGGGCTTGCAGTCGGCCCTGTTTCTTAGGCGCATTAGGGTGCCTCTCATTCTCTTTCAGTAGTGGGCACTCGGGGATGCGGTGTTTGCGACTTCCGCAGCGCAGACATTCGCCGACCTTCCTCCAGCATTCATCAGCCGTGTGACCCGGCTTGTCATAATGCTTGCAGTTGCTCTTGGCTAGAGTGTTGGGTACGAAGGCCTTCGGTTTCCTTTCTTGGTTGGATCCCTCCATGATGTTGAAGGGACGCTTCTTGCCATTGTTTGGCTTAGCAGATGACTGACCCGAGGTCATTTCCTTTTTCACGAACTTCCCTTTTATACGGTCGGTGAATTCCATAGCATCTTCCAGTAGTTGTGCATTCTTCACCATCTCGGTGTAGGTCTGGATGTCGAGAGGTGCGAGTTGGGTGATGTATTGTGGCTTAAGGCCATTAAAAAAGCACTTAGCCTTCATTCTTTCAGTAGCTACAAGGTGTGCAACATAGCGTGCTAGCCTAGAAAACTGGGCCTCATACTCGGCCACGGTCAGGTTCCTCTATTTTAGAGCAGTGAATTCCGCAGCCTTCCTTTCTTGGACATGCTCGGAGAAGTACTTGGAGTTGAAAGCTTCCTTAAATTCGGTCCAGGTGAATTGACCGTTCTTCCGAGTCGCTTCCACTGACTCCCACCAAGCGTGAGCATCCTTCTCCAGTTGAAATGTTGCCAGTAGCAGCTTATCTCCGGCTGCACATTGCATAACATGGAAAATTCTCTCCGTTTCCTTCAGCAAGTGCTCGGCTTCATCCGGATCCGTGGATCCACTGAACCTAGGCGGGTTTAGACTTCTGAAGTTATGATGCAGACCGCCTGCACCGGCACGATTACTCCCACCTTGGTTAGCTTGCATGATGCCACGAGTCAACTCTTGGATGGTTTGTTGCATGCCCCTCATTTAAGCACGTTCCGCCGCCATCTTGATTGCTTAGTTCCTACCAAAATAACTTATTGTCATAATATTAATGTGAGGTTTAATTCGTGCGTGTGTGAGTTTATTTTAGCTAATTACCCTTGGCTCTAACCACAACTCACATAGGTAGGATAACTAACTCTAGTCGAGGCAGGTTAACCTAGATCATCCTATACTTAAGAACAACCTAGGCTCTGATACCATAAAACTGTCACACCCCGACACGGAATATCGGAACGCGAGGCAGTTGCAAGTAAACGGGTATAGAGCAAGAACTAGACATCAAACCATTGCACAATGAATAATACTAAAGAAAATTTATTTCATTGATAACTTTCCAATGTCTAGTTACAACCACTAATATCAGAGCCAGTCTATAGGGCCCAATTACATTGAAATAAGCAAAAGCTATCTAAGACTCTATCATAGTACTAGGATGCTAGGGTACTCGTGACGTCACTCCTAGTCGTTCCCGTCCTATTGAGTGTATGGTTCATCCTCGGTCTCACCTGAGAAAACAATGACAAATAACGCAGGGTGAGCGATAACGCCCAGTAGGATTTAAATCTCAGGCTCAAGCAGACTTTAAATAATTAATGCATTAAAGGTAGAGTAACTAGAGATAGAGCGAGAGAGTCAAGTAAAAGATAGCAGGATAGTACATGATCGAAATAGCAAGATTTTCCAAATATAGACTTTCCAAAAATAGCACAAGTGTCGGGAATAGCACAAAATATAGCAATAGCACAACGAGTATAGTATAGCACTTTTTGTCAATAGACAACGAGAGAATATGGCACTTTTTGTCAATAGACAACGAGAGAATATAGCACTTTTTGATTGTCATTAGATTAATCTTGATAGTATGGCACTTGGATGTAATGCCGACATCCTGATCATTTAACTCCCATGGGTAAATGGCACTTTTGGGCGCTCTCCCCAGGACCAGATCGGGCCCCATTGCGCTGGCATTGGTTATATTGTTTATCTTTAGACAATCAGTCAATGGCCAATATAGAGTACCAAGAAGAAGATGAGAGCACTAGATGAATAGATGAGATTGCAGAGTGATCGTGAATAGATGAGCGAGTAGAGTATAGATGAGAGCTAGTGGACATTGCCCGAAACACGTCGAGTAAACAGATGATAGTAACAGTTGCACAACACGTGCACTTAGTGTTGGCATTCAGGTGGAAACTCACTACCTTTCCACTGGCCATGTTACGCACAGGTCCAGAGGTCCGGCGTGAATTAAGATGAGAGTGAACTTCTAATGGCCGTTTGGATCGTATTGATCCCTAAAGGGTGTAATAGGTGTTAGGGTACAACCGGCTCGTCGACCATGTGGGAATCCATGGACAGAGGAGACTTACGGAGGCCTTGAACAAAGACTCACTAGTCCGGCAGAAGGAATATCCGACGGAGAGTTTGTCTAAGTCAAGAAAGTGTGAATATATAGAAATAAGTGCTCGACGTTCTAGAGGAGTTCTAGAACAGTGGAGCGGCAGTATTGGTATTCCAAAACATCGCACGAATCATAAAATAAAGCAATTTAATTCCATAATTTACCAGAGATATTTAGTAACATGTTAATGCCAATTAAGCCATATTTGGAAGGGTCAAAGTGTGTGCATGTGTCATGAAATCATAGATGGAACTTAGTCGTGTGTATGTATTTTAAATCACACATAATGTTCAATTTATATTAAATGAATTTACTGCGGGTATAACTGGAATTAAAGGGTATAAGCACAATAGGCAATTAGAGCATTTTAAATCAGGGGTTTTCTGCAAAAATCTTGTGAACGCGACGCACCCCAGTAAGGGTCGCGACGGGTACAGGGTAGATCGCGACAGGTGTTTAGATGGATCGCGACGGGTCGGTCATGACAGGTGGTCAGAACGCGATAGGGTCCTGTAAGGAACGCGATAAGCCGTTCAGGTCAGGCACAGCGATCGCGACGGCGATGCCTGTCGCGTTCAGAACGCGACCGGCAGACTATCGCAACCAGACCACAGAACGCGGCCTATCAGGCCGTCACGTTCTGGTGGTTTGTGCCCGAGTCCGACAGGAATCAGACATGCCTTGGATTACGGTCCAAGAGATTCCCTTCTTGACACAGGGGGATTCAAAAATATAGAACTAATTGTACAAGGAACAAAAAATTATGAAACAAGTTGCAAATGAATCCAGACATGCACTAGTATTTCCAGTAATTAGGAATTTGAGGACAATCATGGTTTCGACATCGTCCATCCAAGTTAAACATGAAGAACATGAATTTGTGTACAGGAGAGATGAAATATTTAATTCTCAAAGTAGGGTTGATGAAAATTAGGGCTTTCAAGGGCAAACAAAACCTAACATCCGTCAGTCCTTACAGTAAAAATCTCATGGCATGAGGACGAGTATACATGAAGATATGAATTTAAGAAGGGGGTTCAGGGTCATGAAGTTCACAGAACTTTGAAAATTGAGAACTAAAGATTTGCTCGATGGAAAAATATGTAACCAAAGGGCTTTTATTCCTAATGAATGAGACATCCTACAGAAAACTTATCATGATTTATACTTGTGAGAATGCCTACCTTTAGTCATTTCACTTTTCTAGGGTAAGAACTTGAAGAACTCAGGGAAGAACTTGGGAGATCCCTCTTCTCCATGAATTCTCCTCCTCTTGGCCTCTCTTCCTAGTCCATCAACCCCTTGGCACGAGCTAGGGCCAGCCATGAGGGTTTTAGGAGAGTATTTAAGCTTCTCCTCTTTCTATTCCTAATTGGACTCTAATTCCCTTAAATTTCGAATTTCCTATTTTCCTCTCCCCTTTTTAAGCAAGAGATCTCCTAATTGGGTTGAGAGAGAGGGGGGATTTCATGGCCAGGCAATTGGGGTAGGTTTAGAATTCCAAATCCAACTCAAATCACTTATTTTAATGCATTAAATACCCTCTTTTATTTAAATAATATTTTAGTTACAAATTTTGGATATTTTTCTATTATTCCCATTTTTAAAATCTATATTTTAGCCCACTAATCACTAATGAGTCCATTTAATAAAGCCCATTACTTATTTTCATTTGATGGGTTTTATTTAATTCCCTTTTCTTTGATTTTCTAATTAGTTTAAATAGTTTTATTTTTATTTGATTTTCCAATTATCAAAATTTTAATATTATTTAGATTTTAAATTTTTCGAAAAAATCCAGCTTGCTACACCGTCCCACTCTTCTTCTATCTTCTTCGATTCTTCTTCAAGATTTCGGACTGTTCTTTGGGGGCTGCGGAAATGGTGAGGGGGAAGAAGTGGAAGCTCCAGACTCGTCCCCAACCGACGGAGGAGGAAGAAGAGGGAGCAACGACAGGGGGTTCGATGACATAAAAGGAGGAGATGGCCACGGAGGCCGGAGCAAGCGTGCCGGTGGGTGAGGAATCGGCCGGCGGCAGTGGAGAGGAGGGAGAAGAGATAGAGGCGGAGACATCCCGGAGGGGACCACGACGACCCAAGGTAAGCCAAATACCCCTAAACCCTGTGTGGATGCATGTAGAAAAAGGGAGATAGAAGGGGAAAACAGGGGAGGCACGGCGGGTTCAACAAGAACTTGACGTCAACATTGTTGGTCGTCGGGTTCCTATCGACGTCCATATCCTTGTCGTCTAAAAGAACTTGACGTCAGGACCTTGGACATTAACAGTTGAACTCGACGGCAAACCCACCGCCGTCTACTCTGTATAAACGGCAGCCACTTGGACGCCAACTTTTTCTTAACCGCAATCGATACTGACGTTTATTTTTCTGTGTTTTGTGCAGAGAAAAGGCAGAATGAGGAGCCGAGTGATGTGGGATTTGTGCTGGGCGTGGTATCGGGTGATGCTAGAGGTCCAGTAGACGAGGATTACACGGATGGGGTTCGGGCACCTGCTGGCGGTGCGCCCATTCCATGTGGATGTCCCGTACCTCGAGGCGTTGAGGGAGAGATAGGAGGAGGATTGCAAGGCATTCATAATGCCTTGGGGACACATGATACCCACATTGGAGGATGTGGGGTATCTGACAGGGCTACCGGTTCAGAGAGAGCCGATAGTGGGACATGAGAGAAGAGACAACCACGACGATGTGGTGGAGTTGCTGGGGCCAGAGTTTGTGGCCGGGAGGAGGAGACCGATCCGAAACATTCTGCTCGGATCACTGTCAGAGACGATAGGACTGAGGGGAGGGAGGAGAGGACCCTTGGAGACCCTTGAGGAGTTCAACACCGGGGTTTGGAGGTCGATCCAGTTGGGGGACCGGAGGGAGGAGAGGTCGGTCTGGATCTTCGTGTCTTACCTTTTTGGACAGCTCCTCTTCCCGACGCAGTCATCCCACAAGAACTGCAAGTTCGTGCTGCTTCTATGAGACTTGGAGTAGGTGGGCCGATACGCATGGGGCGCCGCAATGCTGGTGAAGGATCGAGGAAAAGGGTGGATAAGATCTAGAAGGGGGGGGATGAATAGATCTATACCACTCTATGCGGAAGCTTAAGCAATTTAAAATTACTTTGAGAATCAGAGGCAATTTTAACAGTGAAAAACACAGATCTGATGAGATGTTAAGTGAGTTGATAAAATAGATGTGAAACCAGTTGATTAAGTGAATCTTAAGCGATCCTATGCAAGCATCTAATGGATAATAGAATCAAACCACAAATAGACAAGTGCACAGAGATTTTTAGGTGGTTCGGAAATCACCCATGTGATTCCTACATCCACCCCTCACACCCAGTGAGGATTCACTAAACAACCTGGGTAACACACCCACTGGAGTCAGACAACTCCAACACCTGAGTTTACAACTCACACAACTCTAGAGCAAGACTACTCTAGATCCCTGAGCAAGACTGCTCAACAACCACTTGAGTTCGACAACTCAAACTGAGCACAACGGCTCACAAATGACTTGCTAGACACCAACACAAGACATAGATCTTCTAGCAGCAGATCATGTCGAACATGAGAACATTCATGAGAATTATGCAGAAGCACTTGCACAATCTCAAGATGTCTCAGAAGAACAAAAATACATTTAGAATTGTATGAAAAGACTTTGTTCTTCAGTGTACTCCCTTGTAGAAGCTCAGATTGGAAAGAGGCTTGGATTCTTGAAGTCCCAAACGATGCTCTGCACTTTTGAACTTGGGGATCTTCCTTGAAATCTTCTCCAACAGATGCTTCTACTTGATCTGCTTCCTTGAGGTGCTTCAAATGCTTCTTCAACGATCACACTCCAATTCTCACAATCGAATTGATGAGAATTGGTCTTCAGAAGACACTAGGAGAGCAGAGGAGGGAGATGAACTCTTCTCGCCGCCAAAGGGAACTTTATGGAGGCTCCAAGAGTTCGTTGGGTCTCTTGATGTGATGGATGGCCAATTGGGGGCTTTTTATACCCAAAAGATTCCAAAGATACCCCTTGGGTACAAGGGCACACGATCCTAGGTTGATACACCATCGCCCTAGGATGACACGTGGCAATCATCCATCTTAAGTTGGAATATTTCCGTAGTGTGTCGACCTGCCCTGGTGGTGGTGTCGACACACTGTCCCAATTCTGAAAACAGGCTATTCTGGGAATTGATCCAGTGTCGACCTGCCCTGGTGGTGGTGTCAACCTGCTGTCCCAATTCTAAAAACAGGTTGTTCTGGGAACGAGGTCCAGTGTCGACCTGCCCTCATCTTGCGTCGACCTGAGTAGGCTAATTCCTGGAATTTGCAACTCGTGTCGACCTGCTCTTTGACTAGTGTCGACACAGTCTCAGCATTTCTTCAGCTTTTTGCCTTTGAGTCTGAGGTGTTGTGTCGACACTACCTTTGCAAAAAGTATTTGTACCTGAAAATTAAACACATATATCATTAGTAAAATATTTTATTATGAGTACAAATGATAAGTGTGCTTTGAAACATGCTTTTTGAATATAAATTTCAGGTGAAATGTGTTTATCATGTTTCAATCAATTTGCATTCAAATCACATTTGTCGTCATCAAAATAAGAGGGGAAATGATATGAAATTACACTCAACCCAATAGCTGGGACACCTCTTCTTACTTCTCCCCAGCAGCTCGCGGCATTCTCAGAGCACCGGGGGCTTCACCCCCTTTGTACAGGTATGCAACTTTCCATTAATGATCTTCATTGAATTAAATTGATAAATTGCTTGACTAACATTTCTTCTTTTGCCTTGCAGATCTGGGGGTATACACGCTTCCCCATGGGACGTGGGGTGCAGAGAGAGGGGAGCCAGGCCATGGTGCCCCTGATGGCTAGGTGGGAGGTGACGCCCGACCCGTGAGTGACGGAATGGCGCGTCGAGGACGTGCGGGCGGGATTTGACCTCTACCCCCACGATCAGGTATGAATCTCAACTAGCACTCCTTTCTTGCTTTCAACTTCCATTTGATGTGATTAACCAATTTTCTCCTTCTTTGCAGGTAGTTTGGACTCCCTACCAGGGTGAGACAAACGCGTCCCACCCGACGGTGGCAGTGGGCCATCCACTCTTCGACTGCCACCTCTTGCTACTGTGCTTGGGGACGTGCAAGCCCCTCTACCTAGAGATAGTGGTACGCAACTTGGGTTGGCACCAGCCAGCCCTAGAGGTACCCTCTCTAGGGAGAGAGGGGCACTCCCGATGACGGTTCTTCGCCGAGGACCGCGACTGGGGGGAGGAGCACGGGAGCACAGTTGAGTACTGGCGAGGCGGAGGGGAGCGGATCCTCTAGCAGACAGACCTCTAGGATAGCTCGGCTTACTTGGAGGACTATCGAGCGTGCTACGCCAGGCGACTCCGGCTAGACCGGCGAGTGGTGAGAACTCTTAACTCTAAACCTTGTCATTTAATTGAATGATTTTAACCTTGAAGTGTGGATGACAGATGCCGGAGTCGGAGGCCGTGCGGCTGCTGGAGGGGAGACTGGCGGAGCAGGCGGTGGAGTTGGAGAGGCTCCACGCTGAGATGTAGACACTGGTAAGCCACGACTCACCCTTGGTTTAATTTAATTTAATGATTTGACTTGATGACTAACCAAGGTACCGGAATGCAGAAGGAGGAGCTAGCGAGGGTACAGGCGAGTCGAGACACGGGGGCGAGCTCGTCCGCGCAGCCAGCTGGAGGGGACCTGGCAGTCTGGTTGCATGGGGCTTTAGATTGGGCAGAGGTGAGGGTCCGGGAGCTTGAGGCGAGGACCCAGGAGCTGGAGTTATAGGTAAGACACTGACCCCTTCCCTTTTTTTACACATGATTTGTTTGACCTGACATGTTTTCTAATTTGTGTGCAGTGGCAGGGAGTGGGGGCGACCTTCCAGGCGCAGATGGAGAGTCTGCAGCTGGAGCTGTCGAGGGTGGAGGGTCGCCTGCTCGAGGCGAGGGAGCGAGAGAAGGAAGCGAGGGAGCGAGAGAGGGAGGCAGAGAGCGCCCGGGTAGAGATTTCCATGAACTACGAGATTTGAAGGACCGGGTGCTAAAGAAGCACCGGGAGCAGCAGCGGCAGGCCCAGCAGGAGGCACAGGCGAGGACGGGGTCAGCCTTCGCGTCACTTGATGACATCGTGTCCCTAGGGGACCCGTTAGTGGTGCGGGGAGGGCTACGGCCCGAGGCGTCGACAGCAACGAGACCTCCTCTCCCAGACCAGTGTCGGGAGAGGGAGGAGGAGGAGGTGAGCAGCTCTCGTAGGCCTAGGCCTAGCGAGGGAGAGAGGAGAGGGGACTGAGGAGTGAGGATCCAGTTGTACCACCAGGGGTATGCCCCTGTCATGATATGTACAAAACTTTTATCCTTCATAGTGGACTTTTTTGTGGACTTTGTCGTTGTGTACTTGACTGGTTTGCTGTTGTGCTTTGGTTCCTGCATCCACAACATTTAAAGAAAAAAAGTTAGTGTAGATCTGTCTTTAACCCCTTGCCTAAGAGATGTACCTTTCTTGAGATCTAGTCAAGGGGCTAATTTCTAATTAAAGATAAGAACTCAAATAAACTATTTAAGGGAAATATGTACATGCATTTTTTTATAGGAAAATAAGGAAAATATGTTAGAATATGTACATGATACGACTAATTTTTTTTGTATTTTGATTTTTTGATTTTTTTTATCAAAATAAGAGAATAGATATACACATGGTAAAACTATTTACATCGAGAGACTCTTTTTATCTTTTCATTTTCCTTTTTTTTTTTTGGACTCTAAGACACATATTCATCACAAGTCAAGATATAGGGTCCTTATAATCTACTTAACCACAGAGCCATGAGCAAGGAGGATCGTGCATGATATTCTTGACGTTGGAGACTGTCCCTAGCCTTCTTGATATTTTCCACCATAGAGGGTCTTACAAGGTCAAATTGCCCCTAGGGCTGATTGGAAGAAATAATAGGAAGTCATGTGAGGATCTGGTTCAAACCACTTTTTGTTTCTAAACCAACATCCCACACTAAAAGATTTGGTAAACAATTAATTTTAGGGGTACTTTCCATTTTGATTCTTTGGTGGAGGCACACTATTTGCTACCTCCGTGATTTGGTTAGCCTTTTTCTGGGTACATACTTTTTGCTACCTTTTTTTGACCTTTTTGCCTTTTCTTTGCCCTTTTAGGCTTGATTTAGCATTTTTCACTTGCATTTTCTTGATTGCCCCTGTTTATGGTGACCTTGTCTTTTTAGGTAAGAGTGGATGGTCCCCTACTTGTAGTTTGCCCTTTTTCCAAACTTGACTGAGTGAGAAGAGAAGAGGGGATACATTGACCAAATTAGACCGTCCGAGTGTACTTATGATTTTCCAGCTAAAGGACAATACTCCAACATCATGTAGTGTGTGAAGAGACCCTATCTTACTAATGGCCAAGCGAATAAGCGAAGTCTCAAACCCATGACATTGACAAGTAATGAATGACAGACTTGACTAACTGACTAAGGGTAGAATTTCTTGAGATAGACTGCATTCCAAGGATGCGACAACTCAACTCCCTCGGCGTCCACTAACCTATAAGTGTTTCCTGAGTATGCTTCTTTGACAATGAACGGACCTTCCCAATTTTCTTGCAATTTACTCCAGGGACCTGGTGCCTTGATGATTTTACACTTTAGGACCATTTCACCCACTTCAAAATTTCTCTCAAGCACTCTTTTGGCGTAAAAACGTGCAATTCTTTGACGATAAACTTGTGCATGGTCAGCCACTATCATTCGCCTTTCGTCTATTAGTTCAAGTTGTGCTAATAAAGCTTCCCAATGTTGATCGGGCTCAAGTTCGGAATCCAATCGACTTGAAGTGAAGGGACGAAAATCTCATATGGGAGTATCGCATCTGATCCGTATGTCAAAGCATAGGGGGTTTGCCCCGTAGGAGTTCGGACCGAGGTGCAGTAAGCCCAAAGAGCCTCAACTAAGCGATCTGGCCAGTCAGCATTGTTATGAGATTTGCAAGTCTTTTTTATGATTTTAATGAGAGTTTTATTAGTAGCTTCCGCTTGTCCATTACCTTGTGGATAGACTGGGGATGAATGATGCAAGTTAATACCATATTTACCACACATATCGCAGAGCTCCTGTGAAGTGAATTGCGGTCCATTGTCGGTGACGATGTCCCGAGGCACACCGAATCTTGCAAGAATGTTGCGCTTGATGAATTTGATTACCATTGAAGCTTTTACCTCTATGAACGCTTCCGCTTCAGCCCACTTCATGAAGTATTTGGTGGCGGTCAAAATGAAGGACTTCTTACGGATTTCTCCGGTTCTGTCCTCGAGTGGACCAACCACATCGAACGCCCACATGGCGAAAGGCCATGGAGCAATGAGAGGGTGAAGAGAAGAGGAAGGAGCATGGATTTTGTCACCGTGTAATGGGCATTTAGCACAATGGCGAATAAAGTGAGTGCAATCTTCTTCCATGGTAGGCCAGTAATAGTGTCTTAGCAACTTTTGGGCAATTGCTCTACCATTGACATGACCACCACATTCGCTAGAGTGAGCGGCTTTAACAATGCTTTGAGATTCGATTTCATCAAGGCAACGAAGATAGACCCCATTGAGGGTGTAGAGAATGCCACCTATGATCTTGTAACGCTCCGAGACGCGGCGAATGGCCCGTCTGTCGGAAGAGGTGGCATAATCGGGGAAGGATCCATCTTTAAGATAATTTTCGATGTCAAAGTACCAAGGATGGCCATCATCGAGATCGATTTCTGGCTCTTTTGAAAGTGCATGGACTCGAAGGGAGGGAGACATGAGTTGAGAGAACCATGGATCAGCGTGAGAAGGGACTTTTAACCTTTGGACAGAGACGGTTTTGGAAGATCTCCCTAACAGTATAGGGATGGAAGAAGCCAGGGAGGCGAGTGAATCCGCTAGAATGTTCTGAGCCCTAGGAGTGTGAACTAGGATAAGCTTCCTAAACTGCCGGATTACCTTACAAACCAAGTCCTGGTATGGTTTCAACTTGGGATCCCGGGTCTGGTACTTGCTAAGGGATTGCCAGAGTATCAATTGCGAATCTCCGATTATCCTTAACTCCTTGACTCCGAGCAGCAATGCCATTTTCAACCCAACTAGGAGTGCCTCATACTCAGCCACATAGTTCGTGGCAGGGAAGGTTAATTGGTAAGCATGCGGAATGACTACCCCTTCCAGTGAGAGGAGGACTGCCCCTATTCCACACCCTTTGGAATTGAGAGCTCCATCGAAATAAAGTATCTAGGAAGGTTCACCATCAACAATGGCTCCTAACTCTTCATCCGGAAAGCTTTCATCGATGGGAGAGTACGAAGGCAAGGGGTGGTGGGCCAAATGCTCGGCAATAGCATGCCCCTTGATTGACTTTTGGGTGATGTAGGTGATATCAAATTGGTTGAGGAAACTTTGGCACCTCATCAACCGCTCCGTCAGGACGGGATTCTCAAGAAAATATCAACCACTTCATGAGCTAGGGAATAATGCTTCAACTTCTGAGCAACCCAGACGACGGACGCACATGTTCTTTCCATGGCAGTGTACTTTTTCTCAGCTTCATTGAACAATTTGGATAGATAGTACACCGCTCTCTCCTTCTTCTTGTCGTCATATTGGGCCAGAACTGCTCCTGTGGAATCTTCAGTGGTTGACACAGAGAGTAATAAAGGCCAACCCGGGACCGGAGGAGCGAGAACAGGGGGATTGAACAAATAGCTTTTTAATTCTTCGAAGGCCTTTTGACATTTATCATTCCAATCAAACTTAGCCTCTCCTCTAAGCATCTCATAGAAGGGCTTGCAACAGATGGAATGCTGAGAGATGAATCTCCTAATGAACTGAAGTATGCCAATTAGCCCTCTAACTTCCTTAATATTCCTAGGGGTAGGCATGTCAATTATTGCTTTGGCCTTATTGGGGTCAATCTCAATTCCCCGCTTGCTAACTATGAACCTGAGCAACTTCCCTGAGGAAACTCCGAAGATGCACTTTTTGGGGTTCATTTTGAGCTTGTGTTCTTTAGACCGTTGGAGAACTGCCCGGAGGACCTCAGCATGGCCATGTCATGTCCTAGACTTAACTAAGACATCATCCACATAGACCTCCATGTGCACATGCATCATGTCGTGGAAAATCGCCATCATTGCCCTTTGATAAGTTGCACCCGCATTCTTCAATCCTAAGGGCATCACAACATAACAATAGGTCCCCCAAGGCGTTGTGAAAGAAGTTTTCTCCTGGTCTTCCTCCGCCAGACGGATCTGGTTATACCCAGAGAAACCATCCATGAACAACAAAATCTCGAAACTGGCAGTATTGTCTACTAGGACATCTATGTGGGGAAGAGGAAAATCGTCCTTAGGGCAAGCACGATTAAGGTCATGGAAATCTATGCAGATCCTAACCTTACCATCCTTCTTCATCACAGGGACGATATTAGCTACCCATTGTGGATAAAGCACAACCCTAATGAACTTGGCTCGGTGCAACTTGTCAACCTCTTCTTTGATCTTGAGTGCAAGCTTGGGATGTAGCCTCCTCAGCTTTTGTTTGACGGTTTTTGCGTTGGCTTTTAAGACCAACCGGTGCTCAACCAAAGAGGTTTCGAGCCCTGGCATGTCCTCGTAGGACTAGGCAAAACCATCGAAAAATTCTTTGAGGATAGCTACAATGGCTTCTTCTTCTTCAACACTCAAGTTGGCACTAATCAAAACTACCTTAGGGGATTCTTCGGTACCAAGGTTGACCTCTTTGGTTGGCTCATCCGCAGCCATGGTAGGCTTGTCGAACCTCTTCGTGCCATCCACATAGGAGCTCACTAGATCCTCTTCTTTGTTACGATCGGATATTCGGTTATGACAAAGCTAGAAGGGGGGTTGAATAGATTTGCAGCGGAAACTTAAGCAATTTGAAAATTACTTCGGATTAAAAGATCTACTCAATTAAAACCCCTTTGATCTGATGTAATGTGTGTGAACAAATTAACAGTTAGTGTGTAGACAAAATCCCTAGGCATGCATCTAGCGCAACACAATGCAAATCACAAGTCAAACCACAGTGTACAAAAGATTTTTTAGGTGGTTCGGAGATCACACCACGTGACTCCTACGTCCACCCCTCACACAGTGAGGACACACTACTTAAGAACTGAGTACAACACACACACACGAGCACAACGGCTCAACCACACACACACACGCTAGATCAAGTCCACAATAGATCAGATCCTCTAGCCTTGATCTGACCAACACACCACAGACGTTGTCTGATGCAAACACGCAATTAGAACAACAATCCACACGTGGATCAAGCACAAGGAACACTTGAACCACTACCACACACACAAAGATATGAAAGGTAGAATAAAAGATGAGTTCTTAGTTGAAGATCAAATCCAAATGAAGAACTCTTCGTGGTGGTCATCCAGAAGAACTTCAAACTTCATGTTGATGATGATCAGACGATGTAGAAGAAGCTTGATTCGTGGACAAACCAACTTCAACTCTGCTCGTGAGATGGATCTTCCTCGCGCTGGATGGAGAGTTGAAGTAGAAAATAGGGGAACCTTCTTCTTCTTGTTCTTGGCTTAGGGTTTTTTGTGTGGAGACTCCTTGCTGCAAAAATACCTCTATATGGTCTATATATAGTGGTGTCCAAGCATAGAGAGTCGTGCTAAAAGGAAACACCCAAATATAGATCATATCATAACCATCGGATCTTCCCAAAGCTCCGTCTGTCGACAGCCGACTTGCTGCTGTCGACAGGTGCTGACAGGTTTGCAAAATCCAGAAGACTGGCCTTCTGGGAAACCATTTTCTGTGTGTATCTATCGACATGCTACAGTGTATCTGTCGATAGGCTACAGTGTATCTATCGACAGGCTACAGTGTATCTGTTGACAGGTCACTATTCATCTGTTGACAGGTACCGACAGGTTTCCAATTTCTTGAGCTTTTGCTCTTGTCTTTGGTACATTGTCTTGCATGGAATCTCACCTACATTTAATAAAATTATTAGTGAGATATAATGAACATATAAATGAACAAGTTAGACATGTTTTTCTTGATTAGCATTTGCTTTTCTTGATTAACATTTGCTTGACTTGACATTCTCATTATGTTTCACATATTCACATCACATCAATTTGTATTGTTCATGAAATGCTCATCATCAAAAACAAACATATCATATGTCAACTTAACATTCTCATGTAAACCCAACATTCTCCCCCCTTTTTGATGATGATAAAAATTTCAATTTATACACAATTGATGTTTCTCCCCCTTTTGGCAACATCCAAAAAGATAAGTCATGCACAAATGGATAAGAATGAAGCAAAGAACTGTGTTTCCAGTCATTGATCAGTAAGTACATACAGTTACAAAAAAAAAGGTAATCCATTGCATAAAACAACAAAAGCAAAAGTGAAGGAGAAAGAGATGACGGAGTTAACAGACTGATGACTCAAAGAAGTAGAAGGAAATGAATCAAAGAACTGTGTGACCACAGAACTGAATTGTGAAAGATATGAGTGGGGAATGAGTGTTCAATTAGAATTTAAAGGTTGAGAACTGGTTTATACCCATTGCAAGATGTCATAGACACTAGTAGTTGGACACATAAAATTCTACAATGGTTAAGAAATAATACTTCGGGAATCTCAAGTTGTAGCATTTAGAAGACATCGTTCAAAAACATTGAAAATAAGATAACCCCTTTGAATAAAACCGTTGTAGAAAAACATGTTCCTTTGTGGGTGATGTTCAGTTGGTATTGAAAGTAATGTCTACATGAGCGATTAACAATAAACAACACATTGCCCTTGATGTAAAAACATGGAGGCTACACTCTATTTCTTGCATTGAATTTTTTCTTTGTCAAGTTAATGTGGGAAAAGTAGTAATTAAGATCACTTTCACCTTTTGACGTGAAGGTAGACATTTGGGATGCCCGTACCCCCAGTTACTTAGTGTAAGTGACCATCATACCATTGTACAGAGATAATGAAAGTACTTTTTGACGCGAAGATAGACATTTGTGATGCCCATGTCCCCGGTTACTCGGTAATACTCATCATTGCTCTACCTTTATCCCATTTCAAATACTTTTTGTTTGAACTTTGAGTTTAGAAATAGGTAGCTTTTCTCCTTTCATTTTTAATTCTTAAATCATGATCAAAAGGTTATTTAAGGTCAAAAGCCAATGTAAAACATAAAGTTCAATAACCTTCGTACTTATCAATCCACTTGAGAAAAATGATTATTTGCAAGGGAGTTATTCAAGTGAGTCAGGTTAGAATCATTAGATTTGATCAGTGTTTTCTAGATGACACAACCTAGACTCAAACACAAAATATTATATCAAAATCATTGTGATTAAGTCAATGTCTTTGATACTATGTGAGTATGAAAGATTGCAATGAATAGTAAGTCCCTATTCTCCCCTTGCATCAATAATATGAACATACTCATAAAGAAAGGATTAGAAAAGATGAAGATTTATGGATGAAGTGAGTATCTGTCGACAGCAAACATGAGCCTGTCGACAGATGCAGGCAGTTGTGAAGTTCTGGGTTCAGGCAAGGTATGGGTTGTCGACAGCTGGGGTGCTGGCTGTCGACAGGGGCTTTGAAACTTCAGCTTTAAGGCTTTGAATTGAGAGTGATTTGAGCCATAAGATTGAGGGGAAAATACACATTGAATATGAAGGGTATCCCATATGAATTTCACTCACCTAGCCTTAACTTACTACCCCATAGAGTGTGCATATGATGACTCATCATTCAAGCAAATCAATCAATGAGATACACAAACATACCAAGCATTTGCACAAAAAGAACATCCATAAGCATAAAAACACCAACATTCATTCTTTTAAAGAGAGATATGTGGCAAGATTGATGTGAAAGAATGTCCCTCAAACAACTCACTCAAAAACTCTTTTTGACTTACTCTCCCATAATGTATGCATGGTATTGAATGGACATTCAAGCAATTCACACATGTTCATGTCAAGCAATTTGCACAAGGAGAGTATAAATGTGATCAATTGAGGTTCTTGAGATTATGAATTTTTTGATAATCTTTATGTAGTAGAAGACTATTGATACTTGGCGGAGAATATTTCTCACGCATAATGATAGTTTCCAGACAAGCCGGACTTGTCCTTCCACATTTCACCATTTAATATACCAAATAGTCACTACATAAAAGATCCTTTTTTTTTTTTTAGCATGACTCCAATGGCTAAAAAGCATTGTCATTTGGGGATAGCATTAAAACACATTTTTCATTACTCAGATAGAATTAAAAATCCATTTCAATTCTAGCAGTTCAAATCTGTAGTGATAAAGAGATTTTACCTGAACAGTCGTCAATTTCAATCTAAAAATTTTTACCTTTGTTCTCCAATCATTTCTTGCCTTGCACAGCCAATGTCATGAATCCATTTGAACTGTATGGCTACAAGACATCTCAGCTTGTTCATTAAGCTGATTTTGGGACCCACACTTACTTGGGTCCTGCAATGACGTCAATGTTAGAATTCAACAATGATTTCTGAATCCAAAGTGACTTTAATTTTTTAATAGATGTATTTTTTTCATTAATGGAATTATGAGCATAGGGCTTGGGAGCATGCACAAGATAACCATTTCTATGCCAACAGTCCCTAGAGACATGACCATGTTGATGACATGCATAGCATTGAACTGTTTTAGCATATTTGTGAGAGTGTTGATTTTTCTTCCAACAAAATTTAGCAAGATGACCAAGTCTATTGCATTTGAAGCAAACATGTTGAGTACTTACCTGGAGCTTACCATAGTGTGATTGCATTTGCTGGAATCTCTGAGGTCCTTTAGAGTACCTTTGATTATTCTTGGGTTGAGAAGAAGGAGATGGTACCCTTTGGTATCTCTTGGCATGATGTGGAGTTGGAGATTTCCTTGAAACATTCTGGGCTGCTGGAGGAGGTGTCGAGACCTTGTAGACTCTTGTTTTCTTTTCCATTTTCTTTTTCTGGTTTTCAATTGAAACATGATTCTTCCTTTTTGCAGCACTTTTGTTCAATTTTTCATTTTGTTTAATAACCACTTCAAGTTCATTTGTCAATTTTTTCTTTTCAGCTTTCAATGCAACAATTTCTTTTTCAGAAGTTAGAAGTTGGTTTTTCATGACATCCAGACCATTTTGTATTTTGTTCTTTTCAATTTCACTTTGAACAACTTGATTTTCCAAGTCAGCAATTTTCTTCTTAAAATTGTTCCATTCATCATTTAATGGTCTGTCATGATACAAGCTTTCAATCTTCTTTTTCAGATGATTATTTTCCTCAACTAGTTGATTGCATTTTTCTTTTATTTGGTGATCATGAGCCATGTTGGAGATTTGTTTGTTCAATTGATCATTATCAAATTTGAGATTCTCATTATGATCAATCAATTTTTCTTTTTCATTTTTCAAATCAAAATTTTCATATTCAACCTGATCATGATCTTCTTTCAATTTAGAAAACATGATTCCATAGTTTTTGACTTCATTTTCTAATTTTTTATTCTCCATTTTCAATTTTTCATTTTCTTCATAGAATGCTTGAGAATTATCAATTATCATGTCATTCTTTTCCAATTTTTCTTTTAGCTTCTTGTTTTGAGCTTTTACCTTCTTAAATTGATTGGACAAGTGCTCATAGCATTCTATTAATTCATCATAGGAAATATCATCCTCTGAATCAGAATTAGATATTGATGCATCAATTGGGTCTGAATTGGATTTACCTGACTCTTGAGAGTTTCTTGACTTCTCTGACATATGTGATCCTTCAGAGTCGTCTGAACGGGAAGAGCCTCTTGAGCTGCCATGAGCCATGTAGCATTTTTCTTCCGTTCCCTTTCTAGACTTGCATGTTTTCATAGAGGAGACCTGCATTTTATCAACCTTGTCATCAAACTCAATTATCATAGGTCTATTTATGATGCTTGAGAACTTAGCCATATTTCTGAATATGTTTCAGATGATTAGACCAATCAACAAAATATTGAGTGAGATCAAAAGGCAATCAATCACTTCAATCAAATCAAGTCAGATCAAAATCAGATTTAAACCCGCTCAACAAAGCAAGATATTGTTAGGACTCAGAGCGGTTAAGCACACAAAGATAGATCTCCCAAAACACAACCAATGAACAGAAAACCCGCTCTGATACCAATTGTTAGGATCGGATATTCGGTTATGGCAAAGCTAGAAGGGGGGTTGAATAGATTTGCAGTGGAAACTTAAGCAATTTGAAAATTACTTTGGATTAAAAGATCTACTCAATTAAAACCCCTTTGATCTAATGTAATGTGTGTGAACAAATTAACAGTTAGTGTGTAGACAAAATCCCTAGGCATGCATCTAGCGCAACACAATGCAAACCACAAGTCAAACCACAGTGCACAAGGGATTTTTTAGGTGGTTCGGAGATCACACCACGTGACTCCTACGTCCACCCCTCACACAGTGAGGACACACTACTCAAGAACTGAGTACAACACACACACACGAGCATAACGGCTCAACCACACACACACACGCTAGATCAAGTCCACAATAGATCAAATCCTCTAGCCTTGATCTGACCAACACACCACACACGATGTCTGATGCAAACACGCAATCAGAACAACAATCCACACGTGGATCAAGCACAAGGAACGCTTGAACCACTACCACACACACAAAGATATGAAAGGTATAATAAAAGAAGAGTTCTGAGTTGAAGATCAAATCCAAATGAAGAACTCTTCGTGGTGGTCGTCCAGAAGAACTTCAAACTTCATGTTGATGATGATCAGACAATGTAGAAGAAGCTTGATTCGTGGACAACCAACTTCAACTCCGCTCATGAGATGGATCTTCCTCGCGCTGGATGGAGAGTTAAAGCAGAAAACAGGGGAACCTTCTTCTTCTTGTTCTTGGCTTAGGGTTTTTTATGTGGAGGCTCCTTGCTGCCAAAATACCTCTATATGGTCTATATATAGTGGTGTCCAAGCATAGAGAGTCGTGCTAAAAGGAAACACCCAAATATAGATCGTATCATAACCATCAGATCTTCCCAAAGCTCCGTCTGTCGACAGCCGACTTGCTGCTGTCGACAGGTGCTGACAGGTTTGCAATATCCAGAAGACTGGCCTTCTGGGAAACCATTTTTTGTGTGTATCTGTCGACAGGCTACAGTGTATCTATTGACAAGTCACTATTCATCTGTTCACAGGTACCGACAGGTTTCCAATTTCTTGAGCTTTTGCTCTTATCTTTGGTACATTGTCTTGCATGGAATCTCACCTACATTTAAGAAAATTATTAGTGAGATATAATGAACATATAAATGAACAAGTTAGACATGTTTTTCTTGATTAGCATTTGCTTTTCTTGATTAACATTTGCTTGACTTGACATTCTTATTATGTTTCACATATTCACATCACATCAATTTGTATTGTTCATGAAATGCTCATCATCAAAAACAAACATACCATATGTCAACTTAACATTCTCATGTAAACCCAACATTCTTCCAACCCAAGATCTCCTGACTCATCTTTCTCATCAAAATCTAGCAGATAGACTCCTAAACCGTCATCTACAGAGTCACCTTCTTCAAAATCAGCCTCTACAAGGGCAGGCTCCTCAAGAAACTCCAGGACTTGGCTCAACTTAAGACACTTCTCAGCCAAGTCCATAACATAACAGGTAGGAACTTGCCTACCCTTCTCCTTGCGAATGAATGGCTGAGAGGGACCAGACTCTTCTAAACCTAGACCTGACTCTAGACTTGATTCTAAGCCTGAATCTAAACTAGAATCTAAACCCCTATGCACAGGACTATGTACAAAACTATGTACAGGGGAAGTGCCCCTAGGGGGGCGCGGATGGGAATTTAAGCTGGAAAGCGTCGAACCTTGGCCGATCGGAAGAGAGTCCACAGAGGAAGGGTGTTCGACGAAAACCTCGCATTCCCACCTTTCAAAATTGGCATTTTTTTTTTGAGTCAAGGCGCAGAACCATGAGTTGTTGACTCAAGGATGCCCCGACTAGCTAGGTGAGGAATGGAGGAAGGACAGATTGAGAAAGGAAGGGGGAAGAAGTGGGTGGAGAATCGTGTGCCGAGCACACCTCGGTTGAGGGGGAAGATGAAGAAGATGGGGATGGAGATGGAGTAGAAGGTCAGAATCAAAGAGCGAGAGAAGGCCGAAGTCCTCGCAGACTTCCTCGATTTTGGCAGCTTCTTCTTCTTCTTCGCTCTCGGAGTCGGACAATTCCTCCACCATGGGCTCCCGAGTTCCTGGCTGGAGGGGCCCCTGAATGAAATCCTCCTTCAGGGTCCAAGTGAGAGGTTCATAGGGGATGATAGGATCCGGATGAATGGGGTCTGGATGAAATCCTAGACCCGCCCTAGCTAACAACTTTTTAACCTGAATGCCATGGATGGGACCCTCCTTGTCCCTACCCAATCCCCGGCCATGAATGTAGTCGATCTTTGCCATCACCTCCCAACCTTTCCCTTGAGGGCACGGGATGGTCTTGAAATCTTCATCCAACAAGGGAGATTGGTTCAAATCAAGGGGAAAGGGGAGATCAAAGATGGACATGATAGGCTTCTTCCCCTTGTCTGGAATGAACAGGTGTGACATCTGCTCTGAAGTGATAGAATTAAGGGTCTCCAAGGTAGGAATGCTCTTGATTTTGATGATGCACCCATTGAATGGAAATTTGAAACATTTGTGGGCGGTGGAAGGGACCCCTAAAGTTTTCTCCAGCCAAGGACGACCAAGAATGGCCTTATAGGCCAGATCGACGTCCAAAACTAGAAACTCGGATGACAGGGTGACGGGTCCAATTTCCAATTGAAGAGCGATTTTACCTTTGGCAACCCTCTTGGAGTTGTCATAGGCAGCAATAGTGGAGCAGATTTTTTCCAGATTGTCCTCCCCCAAACCCAATTGCTTAAGGGTCTTCATCGGACAAACATTAATGGATGCCCCGGTGTCGATGAGAGTGGAATCTACCGAAACCCCGTTGAGGGGTGACAGTGAGGCAGAGAGGAAGGGATCGACACTCGGGGGCAGCAAGGTCTTTGTCTGAGAAGGAAATGGAGGGTCCTTGGGTGAGGGAGAGGATGACATTAGTTACTCCACTGGGAGAAAGGTCATCATTGACCATGATTTCTGGAGGAATTGGAGGAGGGTGGACTGATGGGACGGCGATCTCCGAATCAACTCTAAAATAGACACCCTCACGGGAGTCTTATCTAAGTGTTGCAGAATATCATATTCGGTGCCGGCAGGTGTTGGGGGTCCGTTATCCTCCTCATCTTGAGATGGCCGATGGGGCGGAGGAACAATCCGATCTCAGAGTGTGACATGAACATCCTCCTGGGACTTAGGGAGAATGAGTTGGAGGTGTTTGGTGCTATGGGTGGACAACTCATAGGAAGGGGGAATGGGAATGGAAGGATAGGCATCCTGAGAAGCGGGTCGGATAAGCACTAAGGGTCGCTCTTCTAGGATGGCATCTACGGTGGTGGAGGGCTCCTAGGACTCTACGGAGGGACATGTGTACCACTCCTCAAAACCTTCTACCCCCCATTGTTGCTCTCTCCTCATGACCCGGGGCTCCGAATGTGTCATGGTATTGACCTTTTCCTGGGACCTAGAGGAGGAGGGATTATTGCTTTGGTGGTTGGGGAGAGGGTCTTGCATAATACCCAGGTCCCTTCTTGTATACCTAGACTTGGCTATGGCGACCTTGACATCCTCCCAATTGATCCTACCTTGGTCGTTCATGTCATACACCCAATCACGAAAGGTGAAGCAATTTTGGATTTCATGACCAGGAGCCCAATGGTAGGGACAGTACTTTGAGGTATCAGCCCTCGGATGGACATTCTCCTTTTGTGGGGGGAGTTGGATAGCGTCGCAGGACATAAGGGTAAAGAATATGTCCTCGAGGGATTCGGGGAGGGCAGGATAATGAGACCTCCTGGGACCGGGACGGGTATTGCCCGAAGGAGGAGGAATAGCAGAGTAAGGCCTAGAAGGGTGTGATGGGAACTGAGGAGGATTGGAAGGAGGGTTGGAAGGCTTGTTGGGAGGCCTCAATGCCTAACTGCAAGTGCTAACAGACTCATTGACGGTCACCCCCTCAGTGGTAGGTGCCGCGGGAGCCCTACGTCCCTTAGGCTTCCCTTCAAAGAAAGGCAGAAGAGAGGAGTCCTTGATTTGATTTTGGACCACCCTAGCTCGGTTGTAAAGATGTGCGAAGGAGGGGAACTCACTAAGCATCAATATAGAACGGAGCAAAGGGGTGGTATTAGTGACTATCATCGTTATGGCTTGGGACTCCGAGATAGGGAGGTCGGCCCTTGAAGCCATGGATCTCCATCGGTTGGCGAACGTGACAAAGTCTTTGTCCGGCCTCATCTTTTCCGCCACCAAGTCGAGAAGTGTAGGGACTTGGGTGGCCATGTAAGAAAAGTGGGAGATGAAGCATTCGGAAACAATGTCAAAATTAACAAGATCCGATGCGGGTAAGGCGATGAACCACCTCAAAGCCTCCCCTTCTAACGATTGTTGGAAGAGGTGAACTAAGAGGACCCGATCGTACAGCCACCGGTGGGAATCCATGGTGAAGCCGGAAAGATGGAATTGGGGGTCGGTGGTCCCATCATACTTGCGGTATTTCGGGGCCTTGAAACCCAGAGGAAAGTAAGCGTTGGGGAACTTGCAGTAGTTTGGAGAGAGTGAGGCTTGGAGAAGGACAAGGACTTGGCTAAGAGCTTCCTAACAAGACCCTCCATCTCCAACCAGGAGATGGATTCGGATTGAGTGGGGGGTGTGGGCTGGACATAGGATGGATAGGAAGAGGGAGGAGTTGGAATGGGAGTGGGTAAAGGAGTGGGGGGAGGAATAGGAGTGGAGATGGGAACCCGGGATGGGGTGACCGGTCTAGGGATAGGCCTAGATGAAGAAGCATGGAAAGGGGATGGAGATGGAGAGGAAGGGGAGGCCATTGCCTGGACGGTATGCTTGGAAAGCATTGAAATGATGTCCTCGGGCGAATAGCGGGACATGAGTTTGGAGAATTCGGGGTCATCTTGGATTTCTTGAGCATATGTGGGGTTGACCCTCAAACTCACACTCTCATTGTCGGCTTGAGAGGAGGATTGAACCGACTCCTCGAGCTGAACATTAGAATTCATCATTCCAACAAATTCATCACGGATGTTATCATCATATTCAAATGCCGGATTATTAGACATATTGACGAAGTTCAACCAAGAGTCCATTAGCAACACAACCTACTGATTTTAAAATGGTTAAGTTGATTAATTACACTGTTATAAGGAGAAAATATACATTTCTACCAAACAATGTTATCAAACAACGTCCCCAAAATTTTTAGATGTTGTAGTTGTGTGTTAATTAGACTTGTAAAGGGCCAATTCTCTTACCTCTCACTCAAACCCAAGTGAATAGGCAGACTAAATAGGAAGGTAAAGCTCCTCCTGCCCCGTACCGTGAGGGATTCCACGGAATTTAGGGACTTATGGAGTTCTCCTTGAAGCCAACCCGATTTACCCGAGAGGGAATCCCCGGATAAAAGGTTGTGAATCAAGAAGGGGCTATCCTAAAATATGTGGGGAGGCTAGAACAGAAGAGAAATAAGGACCCCCCGTGACTGAGGATCGTTAGAGAACAGACAGGAAGCAAACAGAAAAGAAAACAGATCAAAACAGCTTCTGGGAAATAAACAGCAAAGACATGGACGTTAAGTTCCTCAAAAATAGTCAACGGCAGGATCGACTGACGCTTAAAGAAAAGTAAACGACAATAGGAAGTGACGCTAAGAAGAAATGGATGGCAGGATAAATGGACGTTTACCTGTATAAACAGCAAGATGGCTTGTCGTTTACCTGGGTAAAGACTGAAACCATGGCAGCAGTGTTGGTCCCACCGTGATCGCCAAAGAAGAGCTGTGAACGCTCCATTCCACGCAACCCCGGTGTTGTTGTTGTTGCTCTGAAGATTCCCGAACGTTGCTGCTCCCTCGTTAGCGTTGGATGGATGCCGGTTGACTTCTTTGACCCCCCATTTGACCAGGTTGACCAGGGAGAAAGACAAAGAAACCAGCAAATAAACGGAGGGGAAGTGATCGCCAGGGCCTTACCTGTGCCCAAGGAGGTGTTATGATCACGACGATGATGTTGCCTCGCGCAGCGGATGATGGCGGGACTCCAACTTTCTCCACTTCGGCCGGCCAAAAAGAAGAAGCTCCATGGTCTCGTTTGGGTGTTCCTGCCACAAGAAAAGACTCTATTACACTTGGAGAAGTGTGGTAAATGTCCAAAACATAAAAGAAAATGACCAAAAGGAGAGCCCCGTACCGGTTGCGGGCTTGAGAAGAGGGGTGGCCAAGTGTTATGACCACCCTTCTTCCTTCGTTTTTTGGTTAGAAAATCCCTTTTGGGTGTGTTTGGAGTGTTCACTACGTGCCTTGGGTGTGTTTGTGTGTGTGTGACATGCAAAGACTAAAGGGAGAGGGAAGGAAAAGAGAGGAAGAAGAAGGAGATGATCCTCATTGTAGTGGTTGGTAGCAACTTTGGTGGGCTCCTCCAGCTGGGGGTGAAGCCTCCTGGACGTCCCAAAAGTTGAGAAGAAGAAGAGGAAGAAAAAGTGGAAGCTCTCTATCACTTTTCTCTCTCCTCTCTCAAGGCATTAAGGCTAGCTCGTCCAGCATCTCCTCCCCTCACCTAGAAGGCCAAGGAGTGACCTATATAGGCAGTGGGGTTGGAACTAGGAAGCCTAGGATGCTTAAGTGTGAGAAAACACACTTAAACATGTGGCAATCCATGTGTTAGGGATTGAACCAATGAGAGGGGGCCATGTAGGACATTTACTGGGTCAAGGGGGTACCAAGGTGGCCCATTTGCCCGTTAGGAACGGCCCCATGCGTTGCATGGCCAAAGAGAGGACGTTTAGTGGGCTAGAATCTCGGGAAGTTGCGTAGACCAAGTAAACTAGGTCGACGTCAAACGATACTGCTGCCAACCCCATGCAGACGTCAACTCCTGTGGATGCCAACCTGAATCGACGTCAAGGGCCTATGCCGCCAACCAAAGGTCAGCGGCAGTCGATGTTGCCGTCTACATGGAATCCGAGGCAAGTCAACAAGCGGTCAAACCAAGCCTTATTGGGCCATGAACCACGCGAAGATGGGCCAAATCTCACGTCTACAGAGTGACCTCCCACGTGTTGTGTCTTTACTCGGCTTCAGATAAGCTTCCGATTATGTTTTGGTGCGAGGTGTTGGTGTGAGGTGGATTGTCTAGCTGATGCCTGTCCTGTTACCCTTCGTGGGTGAAGGATCGAGGAAAAGGTGTGGATAAGATCTAGAAGGGGGGGATGAATAGATCTATGCCACTTTTTGCGGAAGCTTAAGCAATTTAAACTACTTTTAGAATCAGAGGCAATTTTATCAGTGAAAAACACAGATCTGATGAAATGTTAAGTGAGTTGATAAAATAGATGTGAAAACCAGTTGATTAAGTGAATCTTAATCGATCCTATGCAAGCATCTAACAGATGATAGAATCAAACCACAAATAGACAAGTGCACAGAGATTTTTAGGTGGTTCGGAAATCACCCATGTGATTCCTACATCCACCCCTCACACCCAGTGAGGATTCACTAAACAACCTGGGTAACACACCCACTGGAGTCAGACAACTCCAACACCTGAGTTTACAACTCACACAACTCTAGAGCAAGACTACTCTAGATCCCTGAGCAAGACTGCTCAACAACCACTTGAGTTCGACAACTCAAACTAAGCACAACGGCTCACAAATGACTTGCTAGACACCAACACAAGACATAGATCTTCTAGCAGCAGATCATGTCGAACATGAGAACATTCATGAGAATTATGCAGAAGCACTTGCACAATCTCAAGATGTCTCAGAAGAACAAAAATACATTTAGAATTGTATGAAAAGACTTTGTTCTTCAGTGTACTCCCTTGTAGAAGCTCAGATTGGGAAGAGGCTTGAAATCTTGAAGTCCCAAGCGATGCTCTGTACTTTTGAACTTGGGGATCTTCCTTGAAATCTTTTCCAACGAATGCTCCTACTTGATCTGCTTCCTTGAGGCGCTTCAATTGCTTCTTCAAGGATCAAATTCCAATTCTCACAATCGAATTGATGAGAATTGGTCTTCAGAAGACACCAGGAGAGCAGAGGAGGGAGATGAACTCTTCTCGCCACCAAGGGGAACTTTTCTGGAGGCTTGGAGAGTTCGTTGGGGTCTCACGCTTGATGGATGGCCAATTGGGGGCCTTTTATACCCAAAAGATTCCAAAGATACCCTTTAGGTACAAGGGCACACGATCCTGGGTTGATACACCATCGCCCTAGGCTGACACGTGGCAAACATCCAATTTAAGTTGCAATCTTTCCGTAGTGTGTCGACCTGCCCTGGTGGTGGTGTCGACACACTGTCCCAAATTGAAAACAGAATGTTCTGGGAACGAGGTCTAGTGTCGACCTGCTCTGATGTTGTGTCGACCTGCTGTCCCAATTCTGCAAACAGGCTGTTCTGGGAACTGAGTCCAATGTCGACCTGCTCTGGTTCTGCGTCGACCTGCTGTCCCAATTCTGCAAACAGGTTGTTCTGGGAACTGAGTCCAGTGTCGACCTGCTCTGGTCCTGCGTTGACCTGCTGTCCCAATTCTGCAAACAGGCTGTTCTGGGAATAAGCTCTGGTGTCGACCTGCTCTAAGAGTGCGTCGACCTGAGTAGTCTAATTCCTGGAATTTGCAACTCGTGTCGACACATTCTTTGACTTGTGTCGACACAGTCTCAGCATTTCTTCAGCTTTTTGCCTTTGAGACTGAGGTGATGTGTCGACACCATCATTGCAGAAGATATTTGTACCTGAAAATTAAACACATATATCATTAGTAAGATGTTTTATTATGAGTATAAATGATAAGTGTGTTTTGAAACATGCTTTTTGAATATGTAATTTAGGTGAAATGTGTTTATCATGTTTCAATTAATTTGCATTCAAATCACATTTGTCATCATCAAAATAGGAGGGAAAATGATATGAAATTACACTCAACCCAACAATCTCCCCCTTTTTGATGATGGCAACATTAAATCCATATGACAATGAGGTTTTGATGAGATGTGATTTTAAGCAATTTTGGTTATTCAAGTTCTTATTTTTCTTTTTGTGTTCATGCTTGTCAAAGACCTTTAAACAAAATTCAGTAACAATTGATGGTTGCACTTCACAAGTACAAGGTTACTTGAAGTAAGTTAGTTACATAAAGAAGGTCAAGCAACTTGACAAGCATTCATACATTCACATTCACATAACAATTTTTCAATCACATTGAAGACACAAATGAGAAATTCATTCAAGCTAAGCAAAAAGCATTTCATTTCATTCAAGAGAAACATTACAATCTTTCCAAAAAGATTACAATCATTTCTTTCTCTTTCTTTCTTCTCCCCCTTTGACATCATAAAAAAAAATACATTATGTAGAAGGTGGAGGAGGAGGAGGAACTAAATTGTCTCAATGTCTGACAATCTTTTCTCCATGAAAGTCAAGCTGGACTTATTTGATCTTGAATGGTTGTGAGTTTTGTGTGCAAGTAATGTTCCATTCTGTCTGAATTTTCTATCAAGGTAGCTTGAATTCTTGCTAGATCAGCTGCAATGGGTTGTGAAGAGGAAGATGATCCAGCTGACCAACCAGGCCTTTGCATGATTTTTAATTCCTCTGTCAAATCAGAGATCTGGTTGTCAATGTGTGCATTGAAGTTCCTCATGCTCTCCAAATCATCCACAAATGAGCAAAAGACAGTCTAGTGCTTGTGATCTCATGTAATGTCTGCTTGGTGTTGAAAACATCAGCTTGGGAATTTGCAAAATTCCCTGAAGAACTGCCTCCAACTTTTGCTGGTGCTCCTTCAGCTGTAATGAGGCATCTGCCAATGTACCAATTAATCTGTTGAATCTTTGAGCTGCATAGTCTGAGGCAGCTTTTTGCTCTATGAACTTGGCAGACACAGTGTTCTCCAATCTCTGAATCCTCAACTCAAAGGTTTCTGACATGGTTTGAATGGAGGAGTTCAAGGTGTCAAATTTGTCATTTAAAAAGGAGAACAACTCTGGTGGAACAGAAGGTCCACCAGAGGATGTGGATGTTTGAAAAGTGGGTTGTGGAGAGAAATGTTGAAACTGAGGTGAGAGTGGGGCATGAAATGGAATGTCACCTTCAGTTGAAACTTGAGGCTGTTCCTCATTCAAAGGAGGCTGATCCTCTTGACCTTGGGGCTGGTCCCCTTCAGCTGGAGGCTGTTCCTCTTGACCTTGGGGCTGGTCCCCTTGACCTTGAGGCTGGACCTCTTGAGCTTGGGGCTGGTCCCCTTGATCTTGAGGCTATTCCTCTTGAGCTTGAGGGGCCTCAACCACAACTGGCCCTCTCCTAACTTGATTGCCCTCCAGTCTAAATCCCATGAATTTCTGAATATTCTTAAAGCTGTAAATGTTGGATTTAGGGATTGACTGGAATTTCTCATTATCTAAAGGCACACCAAAGTGCTGGAACACTGAGGTCAGATGTGCAGCATATGGAAGAGATCTCTTGAGGTCTTTCCTGGTTGTTTCAGATATGATTTGATACATGATTACATGGAGGTTGATTTTGATGTCTTTTACCATGCAATAAAGAATGAACCTCTGTATATCTGTTAGCCTATCCCTTCCACCACCTTGAGGGGTAATGATTGTGGTCAACATGTGGTGGATAATCCTCAACACAGGGGGAAAGGAATTTGTGTGGAATCTGGTAACATGGGTTTGTTTGGGATCAGATACATCAGCAGGTAAGCATGTCATGATGGTATAGGCTTCATGAAGATCAAATTCGAAGTTATGATAATCTGCCCCTTCATCTGGCACTTTGAAAATTGAGGCAGCTTTTTCTGTTGGCATGTCAATAACTATTCCCTTAACCTTTGATTGATACCCTTCATCTGTGCATTTCAAGTTCTTGTAGAATTCCCTAACAAGTCTTGGATAGATGGTTTGAAATTCAGAAATGAATAGCAACCAAGACTGAAAAGAGAAGTAGGTCTGAATTTCTGGAAATGTGTTTGCTAGCTGAATATCTGATAAATCACTATCCTGGGCTTTAGAATGAGCTTGGCTTCACTAGTGGTGTCTTGAGACTTGGAAGACTCAGACGAAGATGACTCTGTAGAATCTCCAGAAGAGGAGCCCGGATTCTGAGGACTAGAAACCCTACCTCTGCCCGAAGAAGAGGGTATACCTCTCTTGGCAGTTGGCTGAGGTGCAGAGGAGGACCCTGGTTGCTCTGCAGGGTCATTGCGCCTTTTGGATCTCCTTTCAAATTGGGGAACATCATCCTCTGCCGGAAGTGGCCTAGATGAGGCCTGAGATCTTGCTCCACGGCGAGGACCCATTTTTCTCACCATGATTGCAAGGATGAAGTAGAATCGAGAGTTGATGAAGGAGAAGAGAGATGATTGAGAAAGGGATGTGATTGAGAGAGAAATTTGTGGAATTTCTTGCCGGAAATGAGAAGAAAGCGACCGTCGGGTCGACCTAATGCCTAAAAATGGTTTGCAGTGGTGCAATACCCCGCAGGAACAACATCCGCTAAACCGGAACCCACGGTTTAAAAGATTCTGGCAAGGGGTGCAGTGTCGACACTGGAAGATGGTAGTGTCGACCTGACCTAGGGAGTGTGTCGACACGAGATAGGATGGTGTCGACCTGGCCTATGAAGAAAAATTGAATTTTTGTTGTGAAAATTTTTGAGAATTTTTGGGGCTTCTTTAAAATGATAGTCAAGGAGAGAAATTATCATTTCAAGGAGTTTTAAGAGACTGAAAAATTCATTTGTTATATTTTGCAAAAATTCATCACAATTCAAGTTTTAAACAATTTCCAATAGGATATGAGCATTCAAGGACTTGAGTCAATAAAATGATGATTTGAGGGATGTAATATATCTAACAATCAACTACAAGCTACCATATTTCTCAACTTGAAAGAAACAGAAATATCCTCTAGACTGAATACAATTGTTTTGAAAGTAAAACACAATCTTAAAGAACAACTTGATGATAGATGAAAATGATTCTTTCTAAACAAAACTCCATTAACACACATATTTTGTTTTTGTAATAGACTATCAAATGATATAAATCTTTTTCACTCAAGTACTAGTGCTTTTTACACACCATAGTCCCTGGATACTTAGGATTTATGCATTGTCTAGTCTCAAAGGGGTAAATAATGACCTTTTGACATGAAAATATACGTTTTGTAGACGCCAATATTTCCAGTTACTCAGTCATTATCAAAAAGCATAGCACATTTTTGCTGTATTTGAAATCTATTTTTGAATTTTTATCCCCTTTGAACATAGATAGCATTAGTGCCTCATGACATGCATGGCACTTCATTCATTGTGAAGGTGTGCAGTTTCTCAGCAAAAATGTCATTGCTCTATTGAATTTTCAAAAATTTGAGAGTTTTGTAAGATAAAATCAATTTTATTCAACATCAGTTGTAAACAAAGAGATGTCTTAATTTCAAGACCCAATTTGTTTTCAATCTTGGAAGAGTTCTGAGTTTTTGTGGGTTGAGAAAAGAATAGTTGATAGTTGATTAGTAAAAAATATGATAGATCACTCAAAGGATCATTTGGAGACTCTAGACATCTGAATGATGACATCATGCAGGAAATTGATGAAATGCAAGAAAAGTTATGAATTTTGCAAAAGTCAAGATTTGTGAATTTTTTAGCTCCCCCTGAGATGATGATTTCAATCATTTTCTATCAAAGTAAAGATATGCAAGTTTTTGAAATCAAGAGAGATTCTCTTTAAACAATAAAAGCTCCCCCTCAATAATTGCATTTTCACTTCTTGGTACTTGGCGGAGACATATACTCTCGCATAGTGAAAGTGTCCAGACAAGCATAACTTGTCCTTCTTCAAATCACCATTTGATATACCAAGAAGTTCAACACAATGAGAGTTGAAGACTTTATTGTCCAAAGGAAAAGGAAGTGGAATTGAGAGAGATATGGACAGTGTAACTGAAGGAAGCAAAGGGTTATGATATGAAAAGAACTCCCCCTTAGACAGTGCATAACACTCAACCCAAACCTAAGGAGAGATCATGAATGTGGACATTTACAAAGACCAAGTTCTCTCCTCAAAGATGAAAATCTGTTTTCAGGAAGGGGTTTGATGAAAATGTCAGCAACTTGTTTTTCAGTTTCAATGAAATGGAGTTCAAAGGACTTCTTTGCAACCTCATCTCTCAAGAAGTGATGCCTAATCTCAATATGCTTGGTTCTAGAATGCTGAATGGGGTTTTTAGACAGATTTATTGCACCTGTATTATCACATAGGATGGGTACACAACCTAAATTTTGGTTGTAATCGAGAAGTTGATGTTTCACCCAAAGAATCTAAGTTCCACATCTACCTGCTGCAACATATTCAGCCTCTGCAGTTGACAGTGCAATTGAATGTTGCTTCTTGGAAGCCCAAGAAATAAGGCACCCACCTAGGAATAAACACAAGCCACTTGTGCTTTTCTATCTAATTTACACCCAGCATAGTCAGCATCACAATAGGCAATCAAATCTAGCTTGCAATTAGCAGGATACCAAATTCCTAAATCACATGTTCCAACAAGATATTTGAAAATTCTTTTAACAGCTAACATGTGACTTTCTTAGGATTAGACTGAAATCTAGCACACAAACACACACTAAACTGAATATCTGGTCTAGAAGTTGTAAGATAGAGTAGAGAGCCAATCATACCTCTGTAGGTCTTTGGGTCTACTGACTTACCATTTGAGTCTTCTTCTAGCTTAGCATTTATAGCAATAGGTGTGCTTGAATGCTTGAGGGTCTGAAAGTCAAACCTTTTGAGAAGTTCCTTGACATACTTGGCTTGACTGATGAAGATCCCTTCAGATGTTTGGTTAACCTGCAGTCCCAAGAAAAATGTTAAATCTCCCATTAAACTCATTTCAAATTCATTCTTCATTTGAGTTGAAAATTCAGTGCATAGGCCTTTATTGGTTGAGCCAAATATTATGTCATAAACATAAATTTGGACTACAATTATTTGATTTTTGACTATTTTTGTGAACAAAGTCTGATCAACATTTCCTCTAGAATATCCTTTTTCAAGTAAAAAGATACTCAAACGGTCATACCAAGCTCTTGGAGCTTGCTTAAGACCATAGAGAGCCTTATTAAGCTTGAAAACATGGTTAGGATGTTTTTCATTTTCAAATCTAGGAGGTTGTTCAACAAAAACATTTTCCTTTATATAACCATTTAAAAATGCACTTTTGACATCCATTTGATAAACTTTGAAATTCATGGAGGATGCAAAAGCAAGGAAAATTCTAACTGCTTCTAGTCTAGCTACAGGGGCATATGATTCTTCAAAATCAATTCCAAATTCTTGATTGTACCCCTTTGCAACTAGCCTAGCTTTATTTCTAATTACCTGACCAGATTCATTCAATTTGTTTCTGAAAACCCATCTAGTGCCAATGACTGTTTGGTCACTAGGTCTAGGTACTAATTCCCATACTTGATTTCTTTCAAATTGATGAAGTTCATCATGCATGGCATTAATCCAATAAGAACTTGACAAGGCTTCATCAATTGACTTTGGTTCAATTTGGGAAATTAGAGCTAGTGGGTCTTCTTCAATATCATGCAAGAATGAAGATCTAGTCCTAACTCTATCATTTACATTGCCAACCACATTGTCTAATGGGTGATCTTTCAGAAATCTATGTTCAGAAATTACCTGTTGAGAAGTACCCACTTCTGGGACAATGTTACCTGAACCACTTGAAGATGGTGTGTTGTTGTTCAGGTTCTCTTCAATGTTTTCAAACTCCTCAACAGTTGGTGAAGAGTCCACAATAAATTCATCCTCTTCAGTGTCTTGTCTTTCCCTGCAAGATTTAGAATTATTAGTTGAAAAGGAGTTTTCATCAAAGATAACATGTGCAGATTCTTCAACAGTTTTAGTTTTAAGAATGTACACTTTGAAAGCCCTTGACACTTCAGAATAGCCAAGGAAGATGGCTTCCTGACTTTTAGCATCAAATTTGTCAAGGTTTTCTTTGTTATTGTTGTGTACATAACATTTGCACCCAAAGATTTTAAAATAGGAAACATTGGCTTTTTGTTTTTCAATAATTCATAGGGGGTTTTCTTGATTTTTGGTCTGACCAATGCTCTATTGAGTATGTGATTGGCTGTGTTCACAGCTTCAGCCCAGAAGGATTTGGGCAAGTTACTCTCAAGTAGCATGGTTCTAGCCATTTCCACAAGAGTTCTGTTCTTTCTTTCCACAACTCCATTTTGTTCTGGAGTTCTTGGTGAAGAAAACTTGTGGAATATTTGAAATTCAGCACAAAAATCAGAAAAGGATGTGTTCTCAAATTCACCCCCATGATCAGTCAAAATATTTTTGATTTTATATGGATAAGTTGTTAAGACAGTGGTACAGAAGTTCCTGAATTCAAGACAAGTATCACTTTTGTGGGACAAAAAAATAACCCAAGTAAATCTAGTAAAATCATCAATGATTACAAACCCATATCTTTTGCCACTTAGACTTAGAATTCTTGTAGGGCCAAAAAGGTCCATGTGAAGTAATTCTAGTGGCTTAGATGTGAGTACCTCATTGAAGTTTTTAAAAGATTTTCTTGTTTGTTTTCCTTTAGCACAATCCCACAAACTTGATTTTCAACTTTAGAGAAGGATTCAGGAAGACCCTTAACCAAATTCAATCTTAACAACTTATTCATTGTTCTGAAACTTGCATGGCCAAGTCTTTTGTGCCAAGTCCATGCAATTTCATCTTTATTTGTGACAAAGCAAATATTTTCAGACAAGTTTTTATTTAGGTTGATCATGTAGACATTGTTTTCTCTTTTTCCAAAAAATTTGATTTTATCAGTTGATGAGTCAATTATCTTACAGAAATCATATTCAAACACAACTTTGTGACCTTTGTCACATAGTTGGCTGATACTGAGCAAGTTATAATCAAGACCATCAACTAGTAAAACATTATCTACAGAGTTTGAGGACGTTTGACCAACCTTACCAGATCCTATGATCTTTCCTTTATTTTTACCTCCAAAAGTCACTGACCCTCCCTCCTTTTCAATCAGGAATGAGAATTTGGCTCTGTCTCCTGTCATGTGTCGTGAACACCCACTGTCAAGAAACCACACATTGGTGTTGGGTGCACGACCTTCCTGCAAAATAGATCAGTGGAGAGAAGATTTTGGTATCCAAACAGAGTTGGGACCATCAGAATGTTTGAACATTGTTAGTAAATCTTTTCTCACCCAAATTTGACTTGTTTTTTATTTTTGTTTTGTTTCATTGGTGTTTTCAGTCTTTTTCTGTTTGTTCTTTTCCTTAGGAATGAAAGCACCAATATTTTTGTTTTTAGTGGGAGGGGAGTTTTTCATTTGAGCATAGGAATTCAGATGAGGAGGTGGAATCCATGGATTTTGTTGGTACATCCAAAGGTTTGGATTAAAGAATTGAGGATGATACCAACAGGGGTTGTCATACCATTGGCTCCAAGGATTGATCCAATCATCTTGAAATGCTGTCTTGGAGGTCCAAGGTTCTTTATAACTGATTTCCTTTGACTTTTTCTTGTTTTTCAAATTTTTATTTAAATTTTTTATTGAGTTATTTGTAGCTTTTCATGTTGAGCAGGTCGGCCTCTCCATGACTGGTATCGACCTGTCAGGAGACTGTGTCGACCTGGTTGTCTTCTTTTGTTTTTGAGTTTTTGATTTGTTTTGTGTTTTGTTTGATGTTTTGTCTGATGTTTTGTCTGATGTTTGCTTGATTTCTGTGTTCTCAAGATTAGGACCTTTGACAAATTTAATTAATGGTGCTTTGCCCTTTTTCTCACCGGATTTGTCTTTCTTTGGTTTTTGTTTGTTGAATCCTAATCCATGAGAGGTTGTTGTCATATTTGTTCCTAGCAATGCCTCCAAGTTATCTTTACCTTTTGTGAAGGTTTGGATAACTTCATCCCTTTCTTTTAGCTGGTTTTGAAGAGTTTTAATTTCTTCAATCTTTTGTTGTTTTTCTTGTTTTTCCATTTCCAGCTTTTCAGATAAGTCTTTGAATTCTTGGGTGGCCTTTTGAGAGGCAAGCTTCAGATCATCAATTAGATTCATGAGATTTTCTTTTTCTTCATTTAATTCTGTTATCTCATTTTCTAGCTCACAAATTCTGTTGTTTGAAGATTGGTTATGATAAAGGTTTTCAATTTTCTTTTTGAGATATTTATTTTCTTTTCTCATTTCAGAATATTTTTCAACTAATTCAGAATAAACATCCTGCCAATCTTCAACAGTGAAATCTTCAAAAGAGGTGTTTACCTTTTCTCCAGAATTGTTGGCCATGAAGCAGATTTCCTCACTCTCAGAGCTTGAGGATTTTTTGTCTTCTTCTTCTTCACTTGAATCTTCATCAGACCAAGTGGCTACCATGGCCTTTGGCTTCTTGAACTTCTGGAATTTCTTGTGCTTTTCTTTCTTGTTCTCAGGACACTCTCCCTTCATGTGTCCTGGCTTATTACACCTGTAACAAATGACAGTTTCGTCAGATTTTTTATTCTTGTTGAAATTAGAAGAGGAAGTGTTTCTTTTACCTGAGGAAAACTTCTTTTTCCCAGACATTTTTCCTTTTCTATATTTCAAGAATTTTCTGAATTGCCTGGTCATGAGGGCAATTTCATCCTCATTTGACTCAGACTCCTCAGAACTTGTCTTTTCTTGACTTTTGTCTTTGTTACTTGAAGAGGCCTTAAGTGCCATTGGCTTGGTCTTAATTATATGTTCTTCATTTCTTTTCAAATTGATTTCATATGTCATTAAGGATCCTATCAATTCATCCAAAGACATTTTGGACAAATCTTTAGAATCTTCAATGACAGTGGCCTTTGTGGCCAAATAGAAGAGAGTGAACGTAAGATTTTCCTTACCAAGTCTGCATCTGTGTAGTCCTTACCTAAGGCCTTGAGTCCATTGACAATAACCATGAACCTGGCAAACATTTCAGAAATTGTTTCATTAGACTTCATCATAAACAATTCATATTCTGAAACAAGAATATTTGCCTTAGTTTCCTTCACTTGTGATGTTCCCTCATAAAGTAATTCGAGTTTATCCCACATCTCTTTGGCAGATTTGCACATTGAGATTCTCGAATACTCTTTGGGATGAACAGCACATTGAATCATGTTCATGGCACTATAATTCAATGTGGCTTTTCTTATTTGTTCCCTAGTCTAGGTTTCTTCCTCTCCCTGGTTTTCATAGGGACCAACCTCAACCACTTTCCAAATTTCATAGTTCTGGGCTCTTAGAAAGACTTGCATTCTATTTTTCCAGTATGAATAGTCCGTTCCATTAAAGAATGGTGGCCTATTTATGGAATGCCCCTCAGCTATGAAACCTTTGGAATCCATTGACTTAAGAAGAAAGCACAGAAGAATATTCAGCAAACAAGCAAGCAATCAGACACACAATACTCAAAAACTGCTCAGATCAAATCAGATCAAGTTAAACCCTCTCTGATACCAATTGAAGGATCGAGGAAAAGGTGTGGATAAGATCTAGAAGGGGGGGATGAATAGATCTATGCCACTTTTTGCGGAAGCTTAAGCAATTTAAACTACTTTTAGAATCAGAGGCAATTTTATCAGTGAAAAGCACAGATCTGATGAAATGTTAAGTGAGTTGATAAAATAGATGTGAAAACTAGTTGATTAAGTGAATCTTAATCGATCCTATGCAAGCATCTAACGGATGATAGAATCAAACCACAAATAGACAAGTGCACAGAGATTTTTAGGTGGTTCGGAAATCACCCATGTGATTCCTACATCCACCCCTCACACCCAGTGAGGATTCACTAAACAACCTGGGTAACACACCCACTGGAGCCAGACAACTCCAACACCTGAGTTTACAACTCACACAACTCTAGAGCAAGACTACTCTAGATCCCTGAGCAAGACTGCTCAACAACCACTTGAGTTCGACAACTCAAACTGAGCACAACGGCTCACAAATGACTTGCTAGACACCAACACAAGACATAGATCTTCTAGCAGCAGATCATGTCGAACATGAGAACTGTAAGGTCTCGAGTCTTTAGTGGATCCTTGTTGGGTCTGTAGTGGTTCTGTGTGGTCGACAACAAGACCATTGTCGTTGACTTGGGGTTGACGGCCAGGGCTTGCCGTTGAGTCAGAGTCAGCGTCCGACGATGTGGACGTTTGAGATTGAATTCAACGACATGGGATCTGGACGTCAGTCTGTAGGCGGTTTAGTAGGCGACCAGTGATGTTGACGTCGACTGGTCAGGCCTGTTGAAATAGGGCAGCCCGAGAGCAGAACCCATCTTTCTCCTTTCCTCTCCTTCCCTCCACCTTTGCTTTTCTTGATTTCCGCAGCTTCTGTTGGTTGATCTGAGCTCGTGGGAAGCCCCTGGATCGTGTGGCGTTGCTTGATCGGGCAGGAAACGCGTGGTTTTGGTGCGATTCGCGTGGAGTCTTCGAGGGAATCCGGCGCGAGTAGTGGCTGTTCGGGGATTGTTTAAGCTTTCTGAGGTTGGGACTTAACTCCTACAACCTTCCTCATCAAACCAGCATGCTCAATTAAGTGAATTGGTGTGCAAATCATGGTTTAGGGTTAGGTTATATCATGCCGGGATTTTGGGTAAATTGGACAATCTAGGCATTAGACTGTTTAATTCTGATATTCTGGTAGTTTAGATTGATGAGAGGAAGTGTTTCCCTCCATCAGTCGAGGTTCTGTTGGGTGGTTCTGCCCATTGGAACTGATTTGGTTCAGTTCTGGGTTTAGGGGACTGAAGATATCAACGTCCACATCTGTTGACGTTGAGATCTTCAGGGGTGATTTAAACGACAAGGTCGATTGCCGTTTAATCAAGATAAACGACATGGTGAGTGCCGTTTACCTCATATTGGCGGCAATCGATGTGGCCGTTAATCTCCTGTCTCCCAGCAGACTTGAGTTGTGTGTTTAGAGGCGATTGACATGTGATGTCCGCCCTAATAGCACAAGTGGGCCAGGCTTAGAGTGTGACTCCGCCTGTGCATTTGAGTAGTTGTTTGTGGCACGAGGTGTTTACTTACTGTACGGGGTTTCAGACGTTGAGTGTGTTCCGTCTGTTGTACGCGCGTTGCGTTACCGTGTACCCGTTTCTGTTGTGTTACCTAGGCATGGGTGCGACTCCATCTAGACGACTAGCGTGTGATTATCCTCCGCTAGTGAGCCAGGACGCCAAGTACGACTCTGTCCTGTGCGTACTCCTTGTGGTGGTTTTGAGCCGGTCTCCATGGAGCCCCTTCTCTACCGTTAGGGTCAAGCGTAGGGGAAAAACCGGTCGTGGACCAGACGCGAGAGAGAGCGTCTATAGTGTGCACACGTGGCCGGGGTTGAGAGCCTCTGTGGTGACGAGACGCCGAGCCACAGACCCTAGCTGAGTCCTACTTGCTGTGTGTGTGAGTGTGTGTTACTGAGCCGCGTGGTTTACAGTTTTGTGTTGTTGTGCGACGTGTACTTACTTTTAGTTTTACTTTCCGCACTTTATTTTTGTTGCCAGTGGGGTTACTTTTCCCTACTGGGTCTCTTTTCTTGAGACTCACTCCCTTCCCTTTCAGGTGGGTCTTCGTCGACTCCCGTTCCAGGCGAGTCTAGCCACTCCGATGTTGGTGCTCCCTAGCTGCAGTGAGTAGTACCTTTTTGTTGTACTTCTGTACTCTGTACTTTGCTCAGACTCTGAGGTTGTATATGATATGTTCATATAGTGAAATTTTACAGCTTTACATGGTGTGTATCTTCTTACATATAGTCTCCTCGGACTTCACTTCCTACCCTTCCGAGCTTGTCTCGTGGGTTAGCGGGTCAGAATTCGGGTTACTGGTTGTTACTGGTAATGCGGATTCTGGGTCGTTACAGTTTGGTATCAGAGCCTGGTCTGATGAGATATATATAAGGAAATACCCATCATGTTAACTTAGAGTATAAAGAGTACAGCTGCAGCTATCTATCTATTTAGCCCGGAGTTAGTATATTTATGTGTGTATTTTGCTCTATGTATAGTACTATGGCTCCTAGGCGACGTCCTAGAGAGGGAATGGCTGAGCAGGTGACTCGTCAGGAGGCTGGAGATGCTCCGCCACCTCAGCAGACGCAGCCTTTGCCACAGGACGCACGTAGTGGTATTGCTCCGCCGCCACCTCCACCTTAGGTAGCTCAGGGATTAGACATGACTCGATTTCTTGATGGGATGGCTCAGTTTGTTGCTCAGCACCGTGACGTGCCAGTACCCCAGGGTGGTACTGGGAAGGTGTTGAGGGAGTTCTTGTTGTTTCAGCCTCCTCAGTTTTTGGGCCAGCCTGATCCAGATGCAGCGCGGGCATGGTTAGATGCTGTGGAGCGGACTTTTCGTTCCATGGAGTGTGTTCCCGAGGAGCGAGTGTTGCTAGCTAGTTACCAGTTGCAGGCGCAGGTGTTGACTTGGTGGTCCGCTGAGTGGGAGACTACTTTTTAGTCTCGCCCACTTAGGAAGATTCTGTGGCAGGAGTTTGTCGTTTCTTTTGAGAGAGCCTTCTGTCCTACTTACGTTCGGACGGAGAGGTTGTACCAGTTTCTGGACTTGCAGCAGAGGGACTTTACTGTGGTGCAGTATAGGGCCAGATTTGTGGAGCTAGGGCGTTATGCTCTGCAGATTATGGGAGATGAGGGTCTGAGGACTCAGCAGTTTGTGAGAGGCTTGAGGCCAGAGCTCAGGCAGGCGCTAATAGTTGCTCGTGTCACAGACTTGGATGCGGCCTATCAGACAGCGGCAGCATTGGAGGCAGATACCTTGCGGACTCGTGCTCGGAGTGCAGAGGTTCAGACGCAGGTAGTTCCTTCTCAGCCTCACCAGCAGCAGGGTAGCGTGCAGACGACCCTGAGGACTGCGACTTCCTACGCGTCCACTTCTACTGGGACGACGGCGAAGTCAGGATCTCGGAGGAAGTTTCGGCGTGATAGGAGGCAGGCAGAGCAGAGGCAGCAGTCGGTTGGGAGTGTTCAGCAGTCGGCAGGTCAGCCTTCGCAGCAGGTACAGCGTACTTTTGCTGGTCAGTGTTACCGGTGTGACCAGATGGGTCATATGGCGCGAGATTGTCCTTTGCTACCTCGTGTGCCGCAGTAGCAGACCCAGTCATAGCCCCGAGTGCAGCAGCAACAGCAGCAGCAGCAGGCACCAGTGCAGCAGCGTCAGCAGACCGAAGGTTCTGGTGGGTCGAGAGGTAGAGGTCGTGTTACCCACTTGACTCGTGCAGACGCGGAGGCAGCTCACCTGGTGGAAGGTACTGTTTCAGTTTTTGGTTGTGCAGCTAGAGTCTTGTTTGATTCCGGTGCCTCTCACTCTTTTGTGTCTGAGGACTTTTTAGACTCCCTTAGAGAGTTGAGTTCGGGAGAGTCTGTTGAGTTGGCAGTGGAGTTGCCGACAGGGGACTTTGTCCTTACGTCCTACTGTCTCGAGGAGGTACATGTGCAGTTGCAGGATCAGTTGTTGTCAGCCCGTCTGTTTGCCTTGCAGTTACATGATTATGATGTGATTTTGGGTATGGACTGGTTAGAGCGGTATGGTGCAGTGATGGATTGCCAGAAGAAGAGGGTGCACTTGCGGATACTTGGGGAAGCGGCGTTCTACTTCCAGGGTATCGTACCTCTTACTTCTCGCTTTTTAGTTTCTGCTTTGAGGGCAGGGAGGTTACTTGCTTCTGGTTGTCAGGGTTTCCTAGTTTTTGCAGTGACTCTTGACCAGATTGCCTCGGGAGTGGGAGACATTCCCGTAGTGTGTGAGTTTCCGGATGTTTTTCCGGAAGAGTTGCCTGGTCTACCGCCAGAGAGAGAGATTGAGTTTACTGTAGAGTTGGTTCCTGGCACTATACCTTTTGCTCAGGCACCGTACCGTATGGCACCAGCAGAGTTGAGGGAGTTGAAGAGGCAACTTGAGGAGTTGTTGGAGAAGGGATATATTCGTCCTAGCTTTTCTCCATGGGGGTCACCTGTTCTGTTTGTCCAGAAGAAGGATGGTAGCCTGAGGTTGTGTATCGATTATAGGAAGCTAAATCAAGTGACCATCAAGAATAGGTATCCTTTGCCTAGAATTGATGATCTCTTTGATCAGCTTCAGTCTGCTCGTGTCTTTTCGAAGATTGACTTGAGGTCGGGCTACTATCAGTTGCGGATTAGAGATTCTGATATTGAGAGGACTACTTTTCGGACCAGATATGGACACTTTGAGTTTTTGGTGATGCCGTTTGGGCTCACCAATGCTCCAGCAGCCTTCATAGATCTGATGCATCGGGTGTTCCACCAGTTCTTGGACCGGTTTGTCGTAGTGTTTGCTGACGACATTCTGGTGTACTCCGTTTCGGAGGAGGAGCACGCCGAGCACCTGAGGATCGTGTTGCAGACCTTGCGAGAGCACCAGTTGTATGCCAAACTTAGTAAGTGTGAGTTTTGGCTACAATAGGTTCACTTTTTGGGGCACGTGATCTCAGGTGAGGGAGTTTCTGTGGATCCAAGGAAGGTTGAGGCAGTTTTGCAGTGGAAGAGTCCCAGATCTGTGTCTGAGATTCGTAGCTTTCTGGGTTTAGCAGGTTACTACCGCAGGTTTGTTCGAGATTTTTCTCAAGTTGCTGCACCCTTGACTTGGTTGACGAGAAAGGGAGTTTCGTTTGAGTGGTCGGAGCAGTGTGAGCAGAGTTTCATAGAGTTGAAGCGACTGCTTACGTCGGCGCCAGTTCTTGCCTTACCTTCAGGTGAGGAGGGTTTTGAGGTTTGCACAGATGCTTCAGGTGTTGGTTTGGGTGCGGTTTTGATGCAGCAAGGCCGAGTGGTGGCTTATGCGTCTCGCCAGCTTAAGCCCCACGAGGAGAGTTACCCGACCCACGACCTAGAGCTTGCAGTTGTGGTGTTTGCTTTGCGTATTTGGCGTCTTTACTTGTACGGAGTGAGTTTTGTAGTCCGTACCGACCACCAGAGCTTGAGGTATGTGTTTTCTCAGAGGGATCTGAATATGAGGCAGCGTCGATGGATGGAGTATCTGAAAGACTATGATTTCAGCATTGAGTATAAGCCTGGAAAGGCGAATGTGGTTGCAGATGCCTTGAGTAGGAAAGCACAGATGAGTCATCTGATGCTTAGAGAGTGGCAGTTGTGGCAGTCTGCGACAGAGGGGTCTTTCAGAGTTTCATCCAGTCGTCGACAGTTTATGTTGGGCAGTTTGTTAGCGGCTCCCGCCGTTGTGAGACAGGTTGCTGAGGCTCAGCAGGCAGATCCCGAGTTGCACAGTGTGTTGCTTCTCCTAGAGGTTGAGCTTTGTGAGGATGGGACTGTTAGGTTCCGAGATAGACTCTATGTTCCTGTTGAGGAGTCTATCAGGAGAGTTGTGTTGCAGGAGGCACATGGTTCCAAGTACTCGATTCATCCAGGGTCGACCAAGATGTATCACAGGTTGAGACGTCAGTTTTGGTGGACTGGAATGAAGAGAGACATAGCGGCTTTTGTTGCTAGGTGTTTGGTCTGTCAGCAGGTGAAGGCCGAACATCAGCGTCCAGGAGGACTTGTGCAGCCGTTAGAGATTCCGATGTGGAAGTGGGACCACGTGACGACTGACTTTGTTTGTGGTTTGCCGAGGACAGCTGGAGGTTTTGACAGCATTTGGGTTCTTGTCGACAGATTGACGAAGACTGCCAGATTCTTGCCTGTCAGGACTAGTTGGGGTGTGAGTAGGTTGGCCGCGTTGTACGTAGAGTGGATTGTTCCTTTGCATGGAGTGCCGATCTCTATTGTATCAGACAGGGATCCTCGCTTCACTTCTGGGTTCTGGCGCAGTTTCCAGAGAGCTTTGGGGACAGAGTTGGCTTTTAGTTCCGCCTACCACCCTCAGTCATACGGTCAGTCAGAGCGGACTATCCAGACTTTGGAGGACATGCTTAGAGCTTGTTGCCTGGAGTGGCAGGGGTCGTGGACAGTTCACTTACCGTTGGTCGAGTTCGCATATAATAATAGTTATCACTCCAGTATCGGTTTGGCACCATATGAGGCTTTGTACGACGACCGTGTCGCACTCCTCTTGACTGGTTTGAGGTTGGCGAGCGAGTTGTCACGGGGCCGGAGTTGGTTCAGAAGTCAGTTGAGGTAGTTCAGCTTGTGAGACAGAGGCTTCAGACAGCTCAGAGTCGGCAGAAGAGTTATGCAGATAAGCGCAGGCGACCGCTCGAGTTTCAGGTAGGAGACCAGGTGTTTGTTCGTGTGTCTCCTATGAAGGGAGTGGTGAGGTTCGGTAAGCGTGGAAAGTTGAGTCCTCGCTTTATTGGGCCTTTCACCATTTCTGAGCGTGTCGGAGGTTTGGCGTATAGACTTGAGCTTCCGTCAGAATTGGCAGCAGTGCACGACGTGTTTCACGTGTCGATGCTTCGGAGGTACCTTTCTGACGAGTCTCACGTTCTGCAGAGTGCAGAGTGGTCTGAGGTGACTCCAGTGTTGACTGTACCAGAGTTTCCGTTGCACATTGAGGATCGCCGAGTTCAGAGGTTGAGGAACATGGCTATTCCTTTAGTTCGTGTTGCGTGGCAGCGGCACTCCGGTGGTGAGTCGACATGGGAGCGGGAGGACGAGATGCGCGAGCAGTTTCCGTACCTCTTTGGTGAGTCTTCTTTCCTTGTGTTGTTTGAATTTTGAGGGCAAAATTCCTTAAGGGGGGAGGGCTGTAAGGTCTCGAGTCTTTAGTGGATCCTTGTTGGGTCTGTAGTGGTTCTGTGTGGTCGACGACAAGACCATTGTCGTTGACTTGGGGTTGACGGCCAGGGCTTGCCGTTGAGTCAGAGTCAGCGTCCAACGATGTGGACGTTTGAGATTGAACTCAACGACATGGGATCTGGACGTCAGTCTGTAGGCGGTTCAGTAGGCGACCAATGATGTTGATGTCGACTGGTCGGGCCTGTTGAAATAGGGCAGCCCGAGAGCAGAACCCATCTTTCTCCTTTCCTCTCCTTCCCTCCACCTTTGCTTTTCTTGATTTCCGCAGCTTCTGTTGGTTGATCTGAGCTCATGGGAAGCCCCTGGATCGTGTGGCGTTGCTTGATCGGGCGGGAAACGCGTGGTTTTGGTGCGATTCGCGCGGAGTCTTCGAGGGAATCCGTCACGAGTAGTGGCTGTTCGGGGATTGTTTAAGCTTTCTGAGGCAGGGACTTAACTCCTACAACCTTCCTCATCAAACCAGCATGCTCAATTAAGTGAATTGGTGTGCAAATCATGGTTTAGGGTTGGGTTGTATCATGCCGGGATTTTGGGTAAATTGGACAATCTAGGCGTTAGACTGTTTAATTCTGATATTCTGGTAGTTTAGATTGATGAGAGGAAGTGTTTCCCTCCATCAGTCGAGGTTCTGTTGGGTGGTTCTGCCCATTGGAACTGATTTGGTTCAGTTCTGGGTTTAGGGGACTGAAGATATCAACGTCCACATCTGTTGACGTTGAGATCTTCAGGGGTGATTTAAACGACAAGGTCGATTGCCGTTTAATCAGGATAAACGACATGGTGAGTGCCGTTTACCTCATATTGGCGGCAATCGATGTGGCCGTTAATCTCCTGTCTCCCAGCAGACTTGAGTTGTGTGTTTAGAGGCGATTGACATGTGATGTCTGCCCTAATAGCACAAGTGGGCCAGGCTTAGAGTGTGACTCCGCCTGTGCATTTGAGTAGTTGTTTGTGGCACGAGGTGTTTACTTACTGTACGGGGTTTCAGACGTTGAGTGTGTTCCGTCTGTTGTACGCGCGTTGCGTTACCGTGTACCTGTTTCTGTTGTGTTACCTAGGCGTGGGTGCGACTCCGTCTAGACGACTAGCGTGTGGTTATCCTCCGCTAGTGAGCCAGGACGCCAAGTGCGACTCTGTCCTGTGCGTACTCCTTGTGGTGGTTTTGAGCCGGTCTCCGTGGAGCCCCTTCTCTACCTCTAGGGTCAAGCGTAGGGGAAAAACCGGTCATGGACCAGACGCGAGAGAGAGCGTCTGTAGTGTGCACACGTGGCTGGGGTTGAGAGCCTCTGTGGTGACGGGACGCCGAGCCACAGACCCTAGCTGAGTCCTACTTGCTGTGTGTGTGAGTGTGTGTTACTGAGCCGCGTGGTTTACAGTTTTGTGTTGTGGTGCGACGTGTACTTACTTTCAGTTTTACTTTCCGCACTTTAGTTTTGTTGCCGGTGGGGTTACTTTTCCCTACTGGGTCTCTTTTCTTGAGACTCACTCCCTTCCCTTTCAGGTGGGTCTTCGTCGACTCCCGTTCCAGGCGAGTCTAGCCACTCCGGTGTTGGTGCTCCCTAGCTGCAGTGAGTAGTACCTTTTTGTTGTACTTCTGTACTCTGTACTTTGCTCAGACTCTAAGGTTGTATATGATATGTTCATATAGTGAAATTTTACAGCTTTACATGGTGTGTATCTTCTTACATATAGTCTTCTCGGACTTCACTTCCTACCCTTCTGAGCTTGTCTCGTGGGTTAGCGGGTCAGAATTCGGGTTACTGGTTGTTACTGGTAATGCGGATTCTGGGTCGTTACAAGAACATTCATGAGAATTATGCAGAAGCACTTGCACAATCTCAAGATGTCTCAGAAGAACAAAAATACATTTAGAATTGTATGAAAAGACTTTGTTCTTCAGTGTACTCCCTTGTAGAAGCTCAAATTGGGAAGAGGCTTGAAATCTTGAAGTCCCAAGCGATGCTCTGTACTTTTGAACTTGGGGATCTTCCTTGAAATGTTCTCCAATGAATGCTCCTACTTGATCTGCTTCCTTGAGGCGCTTCAATTGCTTCCTCAAGGATCAAATTCCAATTCTCACAATCGAATTGATGAGAATTGGTCTTCAGAAGACACCAGGAGAGCAGAGGAGGGAGATGAACTCTTCTCGCCGCCAAGGGGAACTTTTCTGGAGGCTTGGAGAGTTCGTTGGGGTCTCACGCTTGATGGATGGCCAATTGGGGGCCTTTTATACCCAAAAGATTGCAAAGATACCCTTTAGGTACAAGGGCACACGATCCTAGGTTGATACACCTTCGCCCTAGGCTGACACGTGGCAAACATCCAATTTAAGTTGCAATCTTTCCGTAGTGTGTCGACCTGCCCTGGTGGTGGTGTCGACACACTGTCCCAAATTGAAAACAGGTTGTTCTGAGAACGAGGTCCAGTGTCGACCTGCTCTGATGCTGTGTCGACCTGCTGTCCCAATTCTGCAAACAGGCTATTCTGGGAACTGAGTCCAGTGTCGACCTACTCTGGTCCTGCGTCGACCTGCTGTCCCAATTATGCAAACAGGCTGTTCTGGGAACTGAGTCCAGTGTCGACCTGCTCTGGTCTTGCGTCGACCTGCTGTCCCAATTCTGCAAATAGGCTGTTCTGGGAATAAGCTTTGGTGTCGACCTGCTCTGAGAGTGCGTCGACCTGAGTAGTCTAATTCCTGGAATTTACAACTCGTGTCGACACACTCTTTGACTTGTGTCGACACAGTCTCAGCATTTCTTCAGCTTTTTGCCTTTGAGACTGAGGTGATGTGTCGACACCATTGAAGGGTGTGTCGACACCATCATTGCAGAAGATATTTGTACCTGAAAATTAAACACATATATCATTAGTAAGATGTTTTATTATGAGTACAAATGATAAGTGTGTTTCGAAACATGCTTTTTGAATATGTAATTTAGGTGAAATGTGTTTATCATGTTTCAATTAATTTGCATTCAAATCACATTTGTCATCATCAAAATAGGAGGGAAAATGATATGAAATTACACTCAACCCAACAATCTCCCCCTTTTTGATGATGGCAACATTAAATCCATATGACAATGAGGTTTTGATGAGATGTGATTTTAAGCAATTTTGGTTATTCAAGTTCTTATTTTTCTTTTTGTGTTCATGCTTTTCAAAGACCTTTAAACAAAATTCAGTAACAATTGATGGTTGCACTTCACAAGTACCAGGTTACTTGAAGTAAGTTAGTTGCATAAAGAAGGTCAAGCAACTTGACAAGCATTCATACATTCACATTCACATAACAATTTTTCAATCACATTGAATACACAAATGAGAAATTCATTCAAGCTAAGCAAAAAGCATTTCATTTCATTCAAGAGAAACATTACAATCTTTCCAAAAAGATTACAATCATTTCTTTCTCTTTCTTTCTTCTCCCCCTTTGACATCATCAAAAAAAATACATTATGTAGAAGGTGGAGGAGGAGGAGGAACTAAGATTGTCTCAATGTCTGACAATCTTTTCTCCATGAAAGTCAAGTTGGACTTGATTTGATCTTGAATGGTTGCGAGTTTTGTGTGCAAGTAATGTTCCATTCTGTCTGAATTTTCTATCTAGGTAGCTTGAATTCTTGCTAGATCAGCTGCAATGGGTTGTAAAGAGGAAGATGATCCAGCTGACCAACCAAGCCTTTGCATGATTTTTAATTCCTTTGTCAAATCAGAGATCTGGTTGTCAATGTGTGCATTGAAGTTCCTCATGCTCTCCAAATCATCCACAAAATGAGCAAAAGACAGTCTAGTGCTTGTGATCTCATGTGAGCCTGTGACTTGTTGAGGCTCACTCCCCTACAGTTCTTTTCAGGGCTAGCCGTTTGTGTGGCTTGTGAAGGCGTTGTGGCAGACTTGTACCACCAGCAGTAGAGTTAGTCATGTTGTGTGAGCTTGTGCTCCCTCGGAGTATGCCCCAGGTAGTTGTACTCTTTTTATTGGACATGTAATAATGTATTGGGACAGTTGTAAATTGTTATATATAGATATGAGCACATGTACTTTTTTGTGTTTTATACTATTGTAATTGTCTTTTATATTCTTAGTGGACACGTGTAAGAGCTATCCCTTGCGAGACTTCGGTCCGTTCGCGGGAGGCAGACTTGGATATGGAGCCTTATTGGGCATAAATATCCAGGGCTGTCACAGTTGTCTATTCTGCGCTCTATACTCGCTTACTTGCAACTACCTCACATTTCAAAATTCCGCATCGGGGCGTAACATGGACAAGTACCATTGGTTAGGGTGGAGAGGGCTTCTCCCGGTTCTGCGCAGTTACCAAGATTCATCACTATATTGCCTAGGTGACGGGTATGTGTTATGTGAATGTGTGTCCTTATTTATGGTGGTTCGAACTGTATGTCACGGCAATTAAAGTGTAAAAGTGTGAAAAGTGTATAAATGTGCAATGTGATCATATGATAGTGTTGTGTAAATGTGATATCATGTGAAAAGATGTGAAACCATGTGAATGTGATATATTTATGTTAAAACAGCAAGTAAAAGGTGTGAATATGTGTTATAAAAGCATGTGAATAATGTTAGAAATCATGCTAGGATTGTTAGTTACCTTGTGCTAATTTCCATGATCTATTTGGGTTGGAAATATGAATGATATAAATTGATATTGGCACCATGAATCAAGTTAATTATCATGTGTAGAAAGCATGTATAGGTTGTTCATGTATATTTGCCTAATTGAAATGAATCATGTGACATATATTTCTCTCATTGTTTAAAAGAATAGCATGTATGTGATATGTGTAAGGATGTGCCTTTAGGTTGCTTGCTGGGTCTTTATGGAAGACTCATACTTGCTTTAACATACAGGTGAGACAGGTGTCCCCGTGCTAGAGGAGGACATAGTGAGGAGCGACTCCGAGCGAGAGGAGTAGCTGCACTTGTGGAGAATTACTGCTTAGACTACCTTTTTATTTGCTAGTATGTGAACAATGTTATTCATATGGACTTGTATAATTGTGGACATTTGTTATTTTCATTATTGCTATATAGATTGTGGAATATGTGAATGATGATGGAATAAGATTTATCTTCTATTTCTGTTGTACTCTCTTTTGTTATTTATGTACATCTCGACCTATTGTGTTGTGTTGGGTAAATATCCCACTGTGACGGCGCCCTTTGTATCAATGTGGATTGGTATAATCATACCGGTATAAAGAGGGTCGTTACAGAGATTGGTATCAGAGCAATAGGTTGAGATTGTACATGAATATGCCATCATCTACACAATATTTCAAAGTATTTATAGAATTTGTCCATATATGTGGAAAATATCTAATAATGAATTAAAGATAGCTAAGAAAATGGTTAGGACTAAGTAACTTAGATTCTAACTAAGTTAATTGTTTTACAGGTTAGGGCGAGCTGTGGTAGGCGCGGTGCTCAGGCTTGGGATGACAAGCAGAGGCGTGAGGAGAGGGGTGAGCAGTAGGCCCCGGCAACCCAGGGTCCCACGGTAATCCCTCCACCACCACCTGTGAACTATAGCGTGTTTATGCAAGGCCTGGTCCAGGCAATGCAAACCGAGGAGCAGACTCACGCGGAACTACAGGCTCAGCTGCAGGCTCAGGTTAGAGTTGTTAAATAGAAGTAGTCTGTTTTGTTGAATGCCTGATTGTTTATGTGTTGCTTATGTATTGTTTAATGTCTCAGGCTCAGGCTCCAGCTCCAGTTCCTTAGGAGCATGGCCATGGTGGTCCGTCAATCATGGAGAGGTTTAAGAGGATGGTTCCGCCTTCTTTTAAGGGGGAGAGTCAGCCCCTCTTGGCAGAGAGCTGGATGAGGGAAGTGGAGAAGATATTCCAGGCTATAAGGTGTGCGGAAGAGGAGAAAGTCAGCCTGGCTACTTACATGCTACAGGTACTTTAAGTATATGTACTTGTGTAAGGTTAAGGTTTTATTTAGATGATGCTTATGGGTTGTGTTTTGCAGGAGAGAGACGATGTTTGGTGGGCCTTTGTACTACGTACCAGGTACAATGATGGTGCCATTGAGGTGACTTGAGCCGCGTTTACGAGGCTATTTCGGGCCAAGTTCATCCCCGAGCACATCCAGGACAAGATGGAGCAGGAGTTTCTCTCTCTTACACAGGGCTCCATGACAATCTTGGAGTATGAGGCCAGGTTTGCCGAGCTTTACAAATATGCTCCCCATAATGTTGCTGACGAGCGCAGGAAGGCCAAGAAGTTTGTGATGGGGCTTAAGCCATCACTTAGGTCGAGGCTAGTTGCTTTTGACCACCGCACTCTAGACGAGGCTCTCAGTACAACATGCATGCAGAAGAGTGAGATGGAGCAGTACATCGAAGAGAAGAGGGCCACTCAGAAGAGGACCGTGCCACCTGTCCAGAGGTAGGACAGAAAGAAGGTAGTGTACCAGTCACCGCAGCATCCAGTGGCGGCTTCGTGTCAGCAGGCGGTTACACCACAGTCCCCCAGCTTCAGGCCCAGCGACAAGAAGATGTGTCCTCACTGTGGAAGGGCACACGGCGGCACCGTGTAATATCCGGTACGTCCAGATCGAGGTTTACTGGGTTTGGGGGCCAGTATATGGCCCATTGTGTGTTCTTGGAAGTCTGTGTGGTTTTTAAAGATTTTCTGGCTCAGGAAGGAGGCTGAGGGGCTTGGGCATCCCAGCCCAAAACAGCCTCTGGCGGGTTCACTGAGAACGCGTCCAATACAGAGGACGCGACTCTCATCAGTGAACGCGTCCTCCAGGGCCGACACATTTTGGATAGTGTCACGTCCCGTGTTGTCGACGCGATTCTGCACTGCCTTCACGTAAGCGGCGCTGCATGCGCACCGCGTGGCGCATGTAGGGGCGTCGTCTTTTAAATGCGTCGAAGGGGTCGGACGCATTTCTAAACGCGGCGGGAAGACCCGAAGCGATTCAGTTTATGTTGAGAATGGCTTTCCACCCCTAGCCGAGCAGAGCATTCGCATTGCTCAGCTGAAGGGGGATTGTTGTGAGGGTTTGGGGGTGATTCCGGGGTGAATTCACTCGTTCGAAGTCCGTTTGGCGTACTTCCGACGTGAGGACGAGCTTCGAAGCACAGAGGATGCGGGGTTATCATCGAAATTGCATTTCTTGCTTCAGTAGGGGAATTCTACCCTGGTGTCTGTTGTGTCTCCCGATGTTTGATATGTGTATGATGTGTATGGTGGATTTTGATGGGAAGAATGCATGGGCATGATAGTGATCATGTATAGAAACACGTTTACAGCTTTTAATCCTACTTTACATGTGTATGGAGTAGTTTGGTGTGTGTTTTTCGAAAGGATTCTAAGGTATGCTTCTGAGCTCTGAAAAGCATCCGGTACAAGAGACGCGTTCTTGTGAATGCGTCGCTTGTGGCCGACGTGATTCAGAGTGGAATGGCGGCAGGTAAGTCCGACGCTTTTATACTTCATGAAGACCTCCACTGTGTTGGACGCAGTTTAGAAAGTGGCTACCCGAGCTCTGGGAGTTCTTGGCCAGTCTGTCCAATTTCTGACCCACGTTGCTTGGGCAGTGTTCCCAAGGAAATATACGGTATGTGTGGGTCATGGAGACACACGTAATGATCGTTAACGAGGTGTTTTGCATCGATTTGTGTGCATAGCAAGTTGGGTGTCACGCCTTCCGTGGTTGCCTCTCCAGTCGGTTACCCTAGCACCGGGTGCTCAAGGCTTGTCCCAGTACAGGAGTACCATCAGGGTTTGTGTCGTCTTCCTGGACACCCTCACTCTTGTGTGAAGTTGTACGTCCGGCTGAGGGAAAGATGGCAAGGGACAGCGGCTCGTGTTTGTGGGTGTGCGGCCATTTGTAGCGCGCTCTTGGTTGGGGGACGGACACTGGTAGACATACCGGTCCCCAGCTAGTCTGGTTTCTAGTTCCTCACTTTAGGGTTCTCGGCCAGAGCCCCTAAAGGTGTCAGGCTTGGGCCTGCAGTAGTGTAGTCCGCAGATGTGGTGGTTGGTTGTCTCCACATTTCTTGACCTGTTGAGGTGGAGCGGCAGCTGGACCTTTCGTCCTTGGCGGCGAGGCTAAGAGATGTACTTGTGTCCTTTGTCCGGGTCTGTGATTGGTGTCGCGAACTAGTGCTCGTGACCCTGTGCAGCGATCCCTTCTGTGGCTTCTGCACTCGTGTGTAGTTTGTTGTTTATTTACTTTTAGCTGTAGTATCATGTATAGGTGTTTACATTCTTTAAATGCTTTACAGCTTTGATATAAATTGTGTTTTACGGCTTTGGGGGAGTTACTGTACTGAGCCAATGACTTGTGAGGCTCACCCCTGAAGGATCGAGGAAAAGGTGTGGATAAGATCTAGAAGGGGGGGATGAATAGATCTATGCCACTTTCTGCGGAAGCTTAAACAAGGGTTGTCATACCATTGGCTCCAAGGATTGATCCAATCATCTTGAAATGCTTTCTTGGAGGTCCAAGGTTCTTTAAAACTGATTTCTTTTGACTTTTTCTTGTTTTTCAAATTTTTATTTGAATTTTTGATTGAGTTGTTTGAAGCTTTTGATGTTGAGCAGGTCGACCTTTCCATGACTGGTGTCGACACAGCAACCACAGAAGTCTTCTTCTTGTGGACTGGTGTCGACCTGTCAAGAGACTGTGTCGAACTGGTTGTCTTCTTTTGTTTTTGAGTTTTTAATTTGTTTTGTGTTTTGTTTGATGTTTTGTCTGATGTTTGCTTGATTTCTGTGTTCTCAAGATTAAGACCTTTGACAAATTTAATTAATGGTGCTTTGCCCTTTTTCTCACCAGATTTGTCTTTGTTTGGTTTCTTTTTGTTGAATCCTAATCCATGAGAAGTTGTTGTCATATTTGTTCCTAGTAATGCCTCCAAGTTATCTTTACCTTTTGTAAAGGTTTGGATAACTTCATCCCTTTCTTTTAGCTGGTTTTGAAGAGTATTAATTTCTTCAATCTTTTGTTGTTTTTCTTGTTTTTCAATTTCCAACTTTTCATATAAGTCTTTGAATTCTAGGATGGCCTTTTGAGAGGCAAGCTTCAGATCATCAATTAGATTCATGAGATTTTCTTTTTCTTCATTTAATTTTGTTATCTCATTTTCTAGTTCACAAGTTCCGTTGTTTGAAGATTGGTTATGATAAAGATTTTCAATTTTCTTTTTGATGTGTTTGTTTTCTTTTCTCATTTCAGAATATTTTTCAACTAATTCTGCATACACATCCTGCCAATCTTCAACAGTAAAATCTTCAAAGGAGGTATTTACCTTTTCTTCAGAATTGTTGGCCATGAAGCAGATTTCCTCACTCTCAGAGCTTGAGGATTTCTTGTCTTCTTCTTCCTCACTTGAATCTTCGTCAGACCAAGTGGCTACCATGGCCTTTGGCTTCTTGAACTTCTAGAATTTCTTGTGCTTTTCTTTCTTGTTCTCAGGACACTCTCCCTTCATGTGTCCTGGCTTGTTACACCTGTAACAAATGACAGTTTCGTCAGCTTTTTGATTCTTGTTGAAATTAGAGGAGGAAGTGTTTCTTTTACCTGTGGAAAACTTCTTTTTCCCAGACATTCTTCCTTTTCTATATTTCAATAATTTTCTGAATTGCCTGGTCATGAGGGCAATTTCATCCTCATTTGACTCAGACTCCTCAGAACTTGTCTTTTCTTGACTTTTGTCTTTGTTACTTGAAGAGGCCTTAAGTGCCATTGGCTTGGTCTTAATTATATGTTCTTCATTTCTTTTCAAATTGATTTCATATGTCATTAAAGATCCTATCAATTCATCCAAAGACATTTTGGACAAATCTTTAGAATCTTCAATGACAGTGGCCTTTGTGTGCCAAATAGAAGAGAGTGAACGTAAGATTTTCCTTACCAAGTCTGCATCTGTGTAGTCCTTACCTAAGGCCTTGAGTCCATTGACAATGACCATGAACCTGGCAAACATTTCAGAAATTGTTTCATTAGACTTCATCATAAACAATTCATATTCTGAAACAAGAATATTTGCCTTAGTTTCCTTTACTTGTGATGTTCCCTCATAAAGTAATTCGAGTTTATCCCACATCTCTTTGGCGGATTTGCACATTGAGATTCTTGAATACTCTTTGGGATGAACAACACATTGAATCATGTTCATGGCACTATAATTCAATGTGGCTTTTCTTATTTGTTCCCTAGTCCAGGTTTCTTCCTCACCCTGGTTTTCATAGGGACCAACCTCAACCACTTTCCAAATTTCATAGTTCTGGGCTCTTAGAAAGACTTGCATTCTATTTTTCCAGTATGAATAGTCTGTTCCATTAAAGAATGGTGGCCTATTTATGGAATGCCCTTCAGCTATGAAACCTTTGGAATCCATTGACTTAACAAGAAAGCTCAGAAGAATATTCAGCAAACAAGCAAGCAATCAGACACACAATACACAAAAACTGCTCAAATCAAATCAGATCAAGTATAAACCTGCTCTGATACCAATTGAAGGATCGAGGAAAAGGTGTGGATAAGATCTAGAAGGGGGGGATGAATAGATCTATGCCACTTTCTGCGGAAGCTTAAGCAATTTAAAATACTTTTAGAATCAGAGGCAATTTTAATCAGTGAAAAACACAGATCTGATGAAATGTTAAGTGAGTTGATAAAATAGATGTAAAAACCAGTTGATTAAGTGAATCTTGATCGATCCTATGCAAGCATCTAACGGATGATAAAATCAAACCACAAATAGACAAGTGCACAGAGATTTTTAGGTGGTTCGGAAATCACCCATGTGATTCCTACATCCACCCCTCACACCCAGTGAGGATTCACTAAACAACCTGGGTTACACACCCACTGGAGCCAGACAACTCCAACACTTGAGTTTACAACTCACACACCTCTAGAGCAAGACTACTCTAGATCCCTGAGCAAGACTGCTCAACAAACACTTGAGTTAGACAACTCAAACTGAGCACGACGGCTCACAAATAACAATGCTAGACACCAACACACGACATGGATCTTCTAGCAGCAGATCATGTCAGACATGAGAACATTCATGAGAGTTATGCAGAAGCACTTGCACAATCTCAAGAAGTCTCAGAAGAACAAAAAGTACATTGAGAATAGTGTTAAAAGGCTTTGTTCTTCAGTGTACTCCCTTGTAGAAGCTCAGATTGGGAAGAGGCTTGAATCCTTGAAGTCCCAGCCGATGCTCTGCACTATTGAAGTTGGGGATCTTCCTTGAAGTCTTCTCCAACAGATGCTCCTACTTGATCTGCTTCCTTGAGGCGCTTCAATTGCTTCTTCAGAGATCAAACTCCAATTCTCACAATCGAATTGATGAGAATTGGTCTTCAGAAGGCACCAGGAGAGCAGAGAGGGAGATGAGCTCTTCTCGCCGCCAAAGGGAACTTTTCTGGAGGCTTGGAGAGTTCGTTGGGGTCTTCTCTTGATGGACGGCCAATTGGGGGCCTTTTATACCCAAAAGATTCCAAAGATACCCTTTAGGTACAAGGGCACACGATCCTAGGTTGATACCCCATCGCCCTAGGCTGACACGTGGCAAACATCCAATTTAAGTTGCAAACTTTCCGTAGTGTGTCGACCTGCCCTGGTGGTGGTGTCGACACACTGTCCCAAATCTTGAAACAGGCTGTTCTGGGAACTGATCCAGTGTCGACCTGCTTTGGTATTGTGTCGACCTGCTGTCCGGTTCTGAAAACAGCTGTTCTGGGAGCAGGATCCAGTGTCGACCTGCTCTGGTGTTGCGTCGACCTGCTGTCCCCAATTCTGAAAACTGCTGTTCTGGGAACAAGCTCTGGTGTCGACCTGCCCTGAGAGTGCGTCGACCTGAGTAGTCTGATTTCCGGAATCTGCAACTCGTGTCGACACACTCTTTGACATGTGTCGACACAGTCTCAACATTTGTTCATCTTTTTGCCTTTGAATTTGGGTTATTGTGTCGACACCATTGTGGAGTGTGTCGACACTTCTTTTGCAAAAAGTGTTTGTACCTGAAAATTAAACACATATATCATTAGTAAAATGTTTTATTATGAGTGCAAATGATAAGTGTGCTTTGAGACATGTTTTTTGAATATAAATTTCAGGTGAAATGTATTTATCATGTTTCAAATAATTTGCATTCAAATCACATTTGTCATCATCAAAATAGGAGGGAAAATGATATGAAATTACACTCAACCCAACAATCTCCCCCTTTTTGATGATGGCAACATTAAATCCATATGTCAATGAGGTTTTGATGAGATGTGATTTTAAGCAATTTTTGGTTATTCAATGTCCTTATTTTTGTTCATGTTCATGCTTGTTAAAGACCTTTAAATATGGCTCATTCACAATTGATGGTTGTACTAAAGAAGTACAACGTAACTTGAAGTAAGTTAGTGCATAAAGAAGGTCAAGAAACTTGACAAGCATTCATTCATTCACATTCACATAAAAATTTTCAATCACATTGAAGTCACAATTGAGAAAATCATTCAAGCTAAGCAAAATGCATTTCATTTCATTCAAGAGAACCATTACAATCATTCCAGAAGGATTACAAAAGAACATTTCTCTTTCTTTCTTTCTTCTCCCCCTTTGACATCATCAAAAGAAAAATTACATTAAGTAGAAGATGGAGGAGGAGGAGGAAGGGGAAGTAAGATGGTCTCAATGTCAGACAGTCTTTTCTCCATAAAAGTCAAGCTGGACTTGATTTGATCTTGAATGGTTGTGAGTTTGGTGTGCAAGAAGTGTTCCATTCTATCTGAATTCTCTATCAAGGTAGCTTGAATTCTTGCTAGATCAGCTGCAATGGGTTGTGAAGAGGAAGAAGATCCAGCTGACCAACCAGGCCTTTGCAATATCTTGAATTCTTTTGTCAAATCAGATATCTGTGTGTCAATGTGTGCATTGAAGTTCCTCATGCTCTCCAAGTCATCCACAAAATGAGCAAAAGACAGTCTAGTGCTGGTGATCTCATGTAATGTCTGGTTGGTGTTAAAGACATCAGCTTGGGAATTTGCCAAAATTCCCTGAAGTACTATCTCTAACTTTTGCTGGTGCTCCTTAAGCTGTAATGAGGCATCTGCCATGGTACCAATCAGTCTGTTGAATCTTTGAGCTGCATAGTCTGAGGCAGCTTTTTGTTCTATGAATTTGGCAGATACAGTGTTCTCCAACCGTTGAATCCTCAACTCAAAGGTTTCTGACATGGTTTGAATGGAGGAGTTCAAGGTTTCAAATTTTTCATTTAAGAAGGAGAACAACTCTGGTGGAACAGAAGGTCCACCAGAGGATGTGGATGGTTGAAATGTGGGTTGTGGAGATTCAGAGTGTATGAATGAGGGTTGAAACTGAGGTGAGAGAGGGGCATGAACTGGGATATCACCTTCAGTTGGGACTTGAGGCTGTTCCTCATTCAAAGGAGGCTGATCCTCCTGACCTTGGGGCTGGTCCCCTTCAGCTGGAGGCTGGTCCTCTTGAACTTGGGGCTGGTCCCCTTGATTTTGAGGCTGTTCCTCCTGAGCTTGAGGGGCCTCAACCACAACTGGCCCTCTCCTAACTTGAGTACCCTCCAGTCTAAATCCCATAAATTTCTGAATATTCTTAAAGGTATAGATGTTGGACTTAGGGATAGACTGGGATTTCTCATTCTCCAAGGGCACACCAAAGTGCTGGAACACTGAGGTCAGATGTGCAGCATAGGGAAGAGATCTCTTGAGGTCTTTCCTGGTTGTTTCAGATATGATTTGATACATTATTACATGGAGGTTGATTTTGATGTCTTTTACCATGCAATAAAGAATGAACCTCTGTATGTCTGTTAGCCTGTCCCTTCCACCACCTTGAGGGGTAATAATTGTGGTCAAAATGTGGTGGATGACTCTCAACACAGGGGGAAAGGAATTTGTGTTGAATCTGGTAACATGGGTTTGTTTTGGATCAGAGGCATCAGCAGGAAGGCCTGTCATGATGGAATAGGCTTCATGAAGATCAAATTCAAATTCATGATAATCTGCCCCTTCATCTGGTACTTTGAAAATAGAGGCAGCTGTATCAGTTGGCATGTCAATAACTATGCCCTTAACCTTTGATTTATATCCATCATCTGTGCATTTCAGGTTCTTGTAAAATTCCCTAACAAGTCTTGGATAACTAATTTGAAACTCAGAAATGAATATCAACCAAGACTGAAAAGAGAAATAGGTCTGAATTTCTGGAAATGTGTCTGCTAGCTGAATATCTGATAAATCCACTATCCTGGGCTTTAGAATAAGCTTGGCTTCACTGGTGGTGTCTTGAGACTTGGAAGACTCTGAAGATGATGATGATGACTCTGAAGAGTCTCCAGAAGGGGAGCCCGGATTCTTTGTTCTAGAAACCCTACCTCTGCCTGAAGAAGATGGTCTACCTCTCTTGGGTGCTGGCTGAGGTGCAGAGGAGGACCCTGGTTGCTCTGCAGGGTCATTCCTCCTTTTGGTTCTCCTTTCGAACTGAGGAGCATCATCCTCTGCCGAACTGGCCTGGACGACGCCTGAGATCTTGCTCCACGGCGAGGACCCAACTTTCTCACCATGGTGGCAAGGATGGAGTGGAATCGGGAGTTGATGAAGGAGAGGAGAGATGATTGAGAAAGGGTTTTGATTGAGGGAGAAAGCGTAGGTTTTCTTGCCGGAAATGAGAGAAAGCATCGTCGGGTCGACCTGATGCCTAAAAGGGGTTTGCAGTGGTGCAATACCCCGCAGGAACAACAAGGCTTATCCGAAACCCACGATTTAAAAGGTTCTGGCAAGAGGACAGTGTCGACACAGGAAGAAAATAGTGTCGACCTGACCTAGGAATGTGTCGACACGAAGATAGGATGGTGTCGACCTGGCCTTTGAAGAAAAATTTGAATTTTTGTGTGAGAATTTTTGAGAATTTTGGGATTTCTTTAAAATGATAACTAATGAGAGAAATAGTCATTTCAAGGATGTTTAAGAGACTTAAAAATTCATTTGTTATATTTTGCAAAAAAATTCACCACAATTCAAGTTTTAAACAATTTCCAATAGGATATGAGCATTCAAACACTTGAGTCAATGAAATGATGATTTGAGGGATATATTATATCTAACAATCAACTATAATCTACCATATTTCTCAACGTTAAAGAAATAAAGATATCCTCTAGACTAAATACAATTGGTTTGAAAATAAAACATAATCTTAAAGAACAACTTGATGATGAATGAAAATGATTCTTTTCTAAACAAAACTCCATCAACACATATTTTTGTCTTTTTAACAGACTATCAAATGATATAAATCTTTTTCACTCAAGTACTAGTGCTTTTTACACACCATAGTCCCTGGATACTTAAGATTTATTCATTATTAAGTCTCAAAGGGGTAAATGATGACCTTTTGACATGAAAATATACGTTTTGTAGACGCCAATATTTCCAGTTACTCAGTCATCATGAAGAAGTATAGCACATTTTTGCTGTATTTTGAATTCATTTTTGAATTTTTATCCCCTTTGAACAGAGATAACATTAGTGCCTCATGACATGCATGGCACTTCATTCATTGTGAAGGTGTGCAGTTTCTCAGCTCAAATGTCATTGCTCTGTTGAATTTTCAAAATTTTAAGAGTTTTGTAAGATAGAAATCAATTTTATCCAACATCAGTTGCAAACAAAGAGATGTTTTAATTTCAAGACACAATTTGTTTTCAATCTTGGAAGATTTCTGAGTTTCTGTGGGTTGAAAAATATAGTTGACAGTTGATTTAAAAAAAATATGATAGATCACTCAAAGGATCATTTGGAGACTCTAGACATCTGAATGATGACATCATTCAGGAAATTGATGAAATGCAAGAAAAGTTATGAATTTTGCAAAAGTCATGACTTGTGAATTTTCTAGCTCCCCCTGAGATGATGATTTCAATCATTTTCTATCAAAATAAAGATATGCAAGATTATGAAATCAAGAAAGATTCTCTTTAAAAAAAAAAGCTCCCCCTCAACAATTGCATATTCATTTCTTAGTACTTGGCGGAGACATATACTCTCGCATAGTGAAAGTGTCCAGACAAGCATGACCTGTCCTTCTCCAAGTCACCATTTGATATACCAAGAAATTTCAACACAATAAGAGTTGAAGAATTTATTGTCCAAAGGGAAATGGAAGTGGAATTGACAGAGATATGGACAGTATGAATGAAGGAAGCAAAGGGTTATGATATGAAAAGAACTCCCCCTTAGACAATGCATAACACTCAACCCAAACCTAAAGAGAGATCATGAATGTGGACATTTACAAAGACCAAGTTCTCTCCTCAATGATGAAAACCTATTTTCAGGAAGGGGTTTGGTGAAAATGTATGCAACTTGTTTTTCAATTTCAATGAAATGGAGTTCAAAGGACTTCTTTACAACCTCATCTCTCAAGAATGATGCCTAATTTCAATATGCTTGGTTCTAGAATGCTGAATGGAGTTTTTAGACAGATTTATTGCACTTGTATTATCACAAAGAATGGGTACACAACCTAGATCTTGGTTGTAATCGAGAAGTTGATGTTTCACCCAAAGAATTTGGGTTCCACATCTACCAGCAGCAACATACTCAGCCTCTGCAGTTGACAGAGCAACTGAATGTTGCTTCTTGGAAGCCCAAGAAATAAGGCACCCACCTAGGAATAAACACAAGCCACTTGTGCTTTTTCTATCTAATTTACACCCAGCATAGTCAGCATCACAATAGGCAATCAAATCTAGCTTGCAATTAGCAGGATACCAAATTCCTAAATCACATGTTCCAACAAGATATTTGAAAATTCTTTTAACAGCTAACATGTGACTTTCTTTAGGATTAGACTGAAATCTAGCACACAAACACACACTAAATTGAATATCAGGTCTAGAAGTTGTAAGATAAAGTAGAGAACCAATCATACCTCTGTAGGTCTTTTGGTCTACTGACTTACCATTTGAGTCTTCTTCTAGCTTAGCATTTATGGCAATAGGTGTGCTTGAATGCTTGAGGGTCTGAAAGTCAAACCTTTTGAGAAGTTCCTTGACATACTTGGCTTGACTGATGAAGATCCCTTCAGATGTTTGGTTCACCTGCAATCCCAAGAAGAATGTTAAATCTCCCATTAAACTCATTTCAAATTCATTCTTCATTTGATTTGAAAATTCAGTGCATAGGCCTTTATTGGTGGAGCCAAAAATTATGTCATCAACATAAATTTGGACCACAAGTATTTGATTTTTTACTATTTTTGTGAACAAAGTTTGATCAACAGTTCCTCTGGAGTATCCTTTCTCAAGCAAAAAGGTACTCAAACGGTCATACCAAGCTCTTGGAGCTTGCTTAAGACCATAGAGAGCCTTATTGAGCTTGAAAACATGGTTAGGATATTTTTCATTTTCGAATCCAGGAGGTTGTTCAACAAAAACATTTTCCTTAATATAGCCATTTAAAAATGCACTTTTGACATCCATTTGATAAACTTTGAAATTCATGGAGGATGCAAAAGCAAGGAAAATTCTAACTGCTTCTAGTCTAGCTACAGGGGCATATGATTCTTCAAAATCAATTCCAAACTCTTGATTGTACCCCTTTGCAACTAGCCTAGCTTTATTTCTAATTACCTGACCAGATTCATTCAATTTGTTTCTGAAAACCCATCTAGTGCCAATGACTGTTTGGTCACTAGGTCTAGGTACTAATTCCCATACTTGATTTCTTTCAAATTGATGAAGTTCATCATGCATGGCATTAATCCAATCAGAATTTGATAAGGCTTCATCAATTGACTTTGGTTCAATTTGGGAAATTAGAGCTAGTGGGTCTTCTTCAATATCATGCAAGAAAGATGATCTAGTCCTAACTCTATCATGCAAGTTGCCAACCACATTATCTAATGGGTGATCTTTTAAAAACCTATGTTCAGAAATTACCTGTTCAGAAGTACCCACTTCTGGGACAATGTTACCTGAGCCACTTGGAGATGGTGTGTTCAGGTTCTCTTCAATGTTTTCAAACTCCTCAACAGTTGGTGAAGAGTCCACAATAAATTCATCCTCTTCAGTGTCTTGTCTTTCCCTGCAAGATTTAGAATTGTTAGTTGAAAAGGAATTTTCATCAAAGATAACATGTGGTGATTCTTCAACAGTTTTGGTTTTAAGAATGTACACTTTGAAAGCCCTTGACACCTCAGAATAGCCAAGGAAGATAGCTTCCTGACTTTTAGCATCAAATTTGTCAAGGTTTTCTTTGTTGTTTTGTGTACATAACATTTGCACCCAAAGATTTTAAAATAGGAAACAGTTGGCTTTTTGTTTTTCAATAATTCATAGGGGGTTTTCTTGATTTTTGGTCTGACCAATGCTCTATTGAGTATGTGATTGGCTGTGTTCACAGCTTCAGCCCAGAAGGATTTGGGCAAGTTACTCTCAAGTAGCATGGTTCTAGCCATTTCCACAAGAGTTCTGTTCTTTCTTTCCACAACTCCATTTTGTTCTGGAGTTCTTGGTGAAGAAAACTTGTGGAATATTTGAAATTCAGCACAAAAATCAGAAAAAGATGTGTTCTCAAATTCACCCCCATGATCAGTCAAAATATTTTTGATTTTATATGGATAAGTTGTTAAGACAGTGGTACAGAAGTTCCTGAATTCAAGACAAGTATCACTTTTGTGGGACAGAAAAATAACCCAAGTAAATCTAGTAAAATCATCAATGATTACAAACCCATATCTTTTGCCACTTAGACTTAGAATTCTTGTAGGGCCAAAAAGGTCCATGTGAAGTAATTCTAGTGGCCTAGATGTGAGTACCTCATTGAAGTTTTTAAAGGATTTTCTTGTTTGTTTTCCTTTAGAACAGATCCCACAAACTTGATTTTCAACATTAGAGAAGGATTCAGGAAGCCCCTTAACCAAATTCAATCTTAACAACTTATTCATTGTTCTGAAACTTGCATGGCCAAGTCTTTTGTGCCAAGTCCATGCAATTTCATCTTTATTTGCAACAAAGCAAAGATTTTCAGAAAAGTTTTTATTTAGGTTGATCATGTAGACATTGTTTTCCCTTTTTCCAAAGAATTTGATTTTATCAGTTGATGAGTCAATTATCTTACAAAAATCAGATTCAAACACAACTTTGTGACCTTTGTCACATAGTTGGCTGATACTGAGCAGATTATAATCAAGACCATCAACTAGTAAAACATTATCTACAGAGTTTGAGGAAGTATGACCAACCTTACCAGATCCTAAGATCTTTCCTTTATTTTTACCTCCAAAAGTCACTGACCCTCCCTCCTTTTCAAGCAGGAATGAGAATTTGGCTCTGTCTCCCGTCATGTGTCGTGAACACCCACTGTCAAGAAACCACACATTGGTGTTGGGTGCACGACCTTCCTGCAACAAGATCAGTGGAGAGAAGATTTTGGTACCCAAACAGAGTTGGGACCATCAGAATGTTTGAACATTGTTAGTAAATCTTTTCTCACCCAAATTTGACTTGTTTTTTATTTTTGTTTTGTTAAATTGGTGTTTTCAGTCTTTTTCTGTTTGTTCTTTTTCTTAGGAATGAAATCACCAACATTTTTGTTTTTAGTGGGAGGGGAGTTTTTCATTTGAGTATAGGAGTTCAGATGAGGAGGTGGAAACCATGGATTTTGTTGGTACATCCAAAGGTTTGGATGAAAGAGATGAGGATGATACCAACAAGGGTTGTCATACCATTGGCTCCAAGGATTGATCCAATCATCTTGAAATGCTTTCTTGGAGGTCCAAGGTTCTTTAAAACTGATTTCTTTTGACTTTTTCTTGTTTTTCAAATTTTTATTTGAATTTTTGATTGAGTTGTTTGAAGCTTTTGATGTTGAGCAGGTCGACCTTTCCATGACTGGTGTCGACACAGCAACCACAGAAGTCTTCTTCTTGTGGACTGGTGTCGACCTGTCAGGAGACTGTGTCGACCTGGTTGTCTTCTTTTGTTTTTGAGTTTTTAATTTGTTTTGTGTTTTGTTTGATGTTTTGTCTGATGTTTGCTTGATTTCTGTGTTCTCAAGATTAGGACCTTTGACAAATTTAATTAATGGTGCTTTGCCCTTTTTCTCACCAGATTTGTCTTTGTTTGGTTTCTTTTTGTTGAATCCTAATCCATGAGAAGTTGTTGTCATATTTGTTCCTAGCAATGCCTCCAAGTTATCTTTACCTTTTGTGAAGGTTTGGATAACTTCATCCCTTTCTTTTAGCTGGTTTTGAAGAGTTTAATTTCTTCAATCTTTTGCTGTTTTTCTTGTTTTTCAATTTCCAGCTTTTCAGATAAGTCTTTGAATTCTAGGGTGGCCTTTTGAGAGGCAAGCTTCAGATCATCAATTAGATTCATGAGATTTTCTTTTTCTTCATTTAATTCTGTTATCTCATTTTCTAGTTCACAAGTTCTGTTGTTTGAAGATTGGTTATGATAAAGATTTTCAATTTTCTTTTTGATGTGTTTGTTTTCTTTTCTCATTTCAGAATATTTTTCAACTAATTCTGCATACACATCCTGCCAATCTTCAACAGTAAAATCTTCAAAGGAGGTATTTACCTTTTCTTCAGAATTGTTGGCCATGAAGCAGATTTCCTCACTCTCAGAGCTTGAGGATTTCTTGTCTTCTTCTTCCTCACTTGAATCTTCGTCAGACCAAGTGGCTACCATGGCCTTTGGCTTCTTGAACTTCTGGAATTTCTTGTGCTTTTCTTTCTTGTTCTCAGGACACTCTCCCTTCATGTGTCCTGGCTTGTTACACCTGTAACAAATGACAGTTTCGTCAGCTTTTTGATTCTTGTTGAAATTAGAGGAGGAAGTGTTTCTTTTACCTGTGGAAAACTTCTTTTTCCCAGACATTCTTCCTTTTCTATATTTCAAGAATTTTCTGAATTGCCTGGTCATGAGGGCAATTTCATCCTCATTTGACTCAGACTCCTCAGAACTTGTCTTTTCTTGACTTTTGTCTTTGTTACTTGAAGAGGCCTTAAGTGCCATTGGCTTGGTCTTAATTATATGTTCTTCATTTCTTTTCAAATTGATTTCATATGTCATTAAAGATCCTATCAATTCATCCAAAGACATTTTGGACAAATCTTTAGAATCTTCAATGACAGTGGCCTTTGTGTGCCAAATAGAAGAGAGTGAACGTAAGATTTTCCTTACCAAGTCTGCATCTGTGTAGTCCTTACCTAAGGCCTTGAGTCCATTGACAATGACCATGAACCTGGCAAACATTTCAGAAATTGTTTCATTAGACTTCATCATAAACAATTCATATTCTGAAACAAGAATATTTGCCTTAGTTTCCTTTACTTGTGATGTTCCCTCATAAAGTAATTCGAGTTTATCCCACATCTCTTTGGCGGATTTGCACATTGAGATTCTCGAATACTCTTTGGGATGAACAGCACATTGAATCATGTTCATGGCACTATAATTCAATGTGGCTTTTCTTATTTGTTCCCTAGTCCAGGTTTCTTCCTCACCCTGGTTTTCATAGGGACCAACCTCAACCACTTTCCAAATTTCATAGTTCTGGGCTCTTAGAAAGACTTGCATTCTATTTTTCCAGTATGAATAGTCCGTTCCATTAAAGAATGGTGGCCTATTTATGGAATGCCCTTCAGCTATGAAACCTTTGGAATCCATTGACTTAACAAGAAAGCTCAGAAGAATATTCAGCAAACAAGCAAGCAATCAGACACACAATACTCAAAAACTGCTCAAATCAAATCAGATCAAGTATAAACCTGCTCTGATACCAATTGAAGGATCGAGGAAAAGGTGTGGATAAGATCTAGAAGGGGGGGATGAATAGATCTATGCCACTTTCTGCGGAAGCTTAAGCAATTTAAAATACTTTTAGAATCAGAGGCAATTTTAATCAGTGAAAAACACAGATCTGATGAAATGTTAAGTGAGTTGATAAAATAGATGTAAAAACCAGTTGATTAAGTGAATCTTGATCGATCCTATGCAAGCATCTAACGGATGATAAAATCAAACCACAAATAGACAAGTGCACAGAGATTTTTAGGTGGTTCGGAAATCACCCATGTGATTCCTACATCCACCCCTCACACCCAGTGAGGATTCACTAAACAACCTGGGTTACACACCCACTGGAGCCAGACAACTCCAACACTTGAGTTTACAACTCACACACCTCTAGAGCAAGACTACTCTAGATCCCTGAGCAAGACTGCTCAACAAACACTTGAGTTAGACAACTCAAACTGAGCACGACGGCTCACAAATAACAATGCTAGACACCAACACACGACATGGATCTTCTAGCAGCAGATCATGTCAGACATGAGAACATTCATGAGAGTTATGCAGAAGCACTTGCACAATCTCAAGAAGTCTCAGAAGAACAAAAGTACATTGAGAATAGTGTTAAAAGGCTTTGTTCTTCAGTGTACTCCCTTGTAGAAGCTCAGATTGGGAAGAGGCTTGAATCCTTGAAGTCCCAGCCGATGCTCTGCACTATTGAAGTTGGGGATCTTCCTTGAAGTCTTCTCCAACAGATGCTCCTACTTGATCTGCTTCCTTGAGGCGCTTCAATTGCTTCTTCAGAGATCAAACTCCAATTCTCACAATCGAATTGATGAGAATTGGTCTTCAGAAGGCACCAGGAGAGCAGAGGAGGGAGATGAGCTCTTCTCGCCGCCAAAGGGAACTTTTCTGGAGGCTTGGAGAGTTCGTTGGGGTCTTCTCATGATGGACGGCCAATTGGGGGCCTTTTATACCCAAAAGATTCCAAAGATACCCTTTAGGTACAAGGGCACACGATCCTAGGTTGATACCCCATCGCCCTAGGCTGACACGTGGCAAACATCCAATTTAAGTTGCAAACTTTCCGTAGTGTGTCGACCTGCCCTGGTGGTGGTGTCGACACACTGTCCCAAATCTTGAAACAGGCTGTTCTGGGAACTGATCCAGTGTCGACCTGCTTTGGTATTGTGTCGACCTGCTGTCTCGGTTCTAAAAACAGTTGTTCTGGGAGCAGGATCCAGTGTCGACCTGCTCTGGTGTTGCGTCGACCTGCTGTCCCCAATTCTGAAAATTGTTGTTCTGGGAACAAGCTCTGGTGTCGCCCTGCCCTGAGAGTGCGTCGACCTGAGTAGTCTGATTTCCGGAATCTGCAACTCGTGTTGACACACTCTTTGACATGTGTCGACACAGTCTCAACATTTGTTCATCTTTTTGCCTTTGAATTTGGGTTATTGTGTCGAGACCATTGTGGAGTGTGTCGACACTTCTTTTGCAAAAAGTGTTTGTACCTGAAAATTAAACACGTATATTATTAGTAAAATATTTTATTATGAGTGCAAATGATAAGTGTGCTTTGAGACATGTTTTTTGAATATAAATTTCAGGTGAAATGTATTTATCATGTTCAAATAATTTGCATTCAAATCACATTTGTCATCATCAAAATAGGAGGGAAAATGATATGAAATTACACTCAACCCAACAACCCCTTCATCTTCCAGGTGAAGGAGAGCAGGAGGACTCGCGTCCCTCCTCTAGTTCGAGTCAGCATCATAGTAGAGTCGGGCCCTCGCCACCAGCAGAGTAATGTACTTTGTGGAGCCCTGGGGGTTGTCTCGGGCTGTTGTACATTATTATGACTAAGTATGAAACTGAATATGTACATTTCATGTGAATATATGTAAGCAATGAAAGCTTTTATGTGTTCAGTTCGTTCTTTTGTATTTTCACGGATACGAGTAGTTGATATCCCTTGCGAGGCTTCGGCTCGATCGGGGGAGGCGGTGTCGTGTCAGGCATGTTATTAGATTAACAGGTCTGAACGATGTGGACCGTCACAGTTGGCATCGGAGCAAGGTCCATGTAAATATGAAGAAGTAGGAAATGTACATAGTGTGTTCCTTATTATGGTCTTCTGCTGGTAGTTGGCCCTATTTTTGTAATGATATATCTGTATGTTTGTGTATGGAATTTTGTGTGTGCAGGGCTATAAATGGCTGACTGAAGGGATTGGGGAGGTGGAGGGCAGATTACGCAGCAAATGATAGAAAGGTTGTGGGACTGCATTACATAGATTCGGACTCGGTTGGATCACCAGCCGCCAGTTCAGCCAGCCGCGCCCATGGCAGGGGAGGTAGTACCGGCACCACTAGTACCACCCTACGGAGTAGAGGTACCTCCTGTAGTACCTTTACTTCCTGTGGTACCAGTGAGGCCAGCCACAGTGGAGGAGTCTACACAGCTAGTAGAGAGGTTTCTGCGTTTGCAGCCACCCACGTATTCAGGAGGTCCGAATCCCAACACGGCGGAGCATTGGATACATGAGATAGAGCGGGTATTTACTACAATGAGTTGCCCTCCAACAGATAGAGTGATATTGGCTACATATCAGTTGAGAGCATTTGCACAAGAATGGTGGAGGCTTAAGATGCAGACGGTATTCTTGGGCAGAGTAGAAGACACTATCACTTGGGCCGAGTTCTTGGAAGTCTTCAACAACACCTTCTTTCCTGTGCAAGTTCAGCAAGAAAAGAGAGAGCAATTCAGAACACTTCAACAAGGAAACTTGTCCGTGTTGGAATATCAAATGCGGTTCATGGCTTTGAGTCGATATGCGTCGTATGTGGTGACCAACAATGTGATGATGGTTGAATACTTCATCCAGGGTTTGAGGCCGGAGTTGCAAGATGCAGTCATACCTTTGATGTGTGGTTCAGTGGAAGAGGTAGCCCAAAGAGCAGCAATCCTTGAGAGGACCGTGAAAGCCCGATAATCTAGCGGGTCAAGTTCGGGTGGTGGCAGTTTTCGGCTTCCACAACAATCGGCAGGTGTTAGCAAGGGCAAGGCACCTTCGGGAGGAGCTTCCTCATCAAGTTTCAGCAAATGGAGCAACAAGATAAAGAAGGTATTCAAAGGCCGAGGAGGTGGCAAACAGCAAGGATTTCAGCAAGGGCGAGGCTACAAGCCGGAAGTGGAGGAATCTCAGCAAAGTACATCAATGTCACTTGCAGAAACTTGGTGTTATAATTGCAATCAGTTGGGGCATTTAGCAAGGAATTGCCCGTATCCAAGGAGAGGAGGGGCACCACAACAGCAACATCAGCAGCAGCAGCAACCTCCAGCAGAGCGGGGTAGAGGCACACCCTACTAGAGGGGAGGAGGACGAGGTCGTGTGATGGAAATTACAAGGGCTCAAGTGGAGGCTTCAAATCTGATTGAAGGTATTGTTCCGCTTTTTGAATTTTCAGCTAGAACATTGATAGATCCGGGTGCATCTCATTCCTTCATTTCCGAAGATTTCCTTGACAACATGGTGCATCCATTTGAGGAAAGGCAGTGTGAGCTTGTGGTGGAGGTACCATCTGGGGATTTCATGCTTACCACATGTTATTTGGATGAAGTTCCCATTTTGGTACAAGGTAATCAATTGCCGGCCAGATTGTATGCATTACAATTAAAAGAATATGACATGATACTTGGCATGGATTGGTTAGAGGCATATGGGGCAGTTGTGGATTGCAGAAAGAAGAAAGTGAGGTTCAGCCATCTAGGAGGGGATGTGTTCGAATTTCAAAGTATGTCGTTTTGCACCCCTAAGTTTATCATTTCTGTCCTTAAGGCTAGGAAATTGATTAATGCAGGGTGTATAGCTTATTTGGCATCTGTCAGCCTGGTTGAGGCAGGAAAGACAGTGGATATGGTACCGGTGGTTAGAGAATTTGTGGATGTGCTCCCAGAAGAGCTTCCAGGTTTGACACCGCACCGAGAGGTGGACTTCACCGTAGAGTTGCAACCAGGAAGTTTACCCATTTCCAAGGCACTATACAGGATGGCACCTACAAAGTTAAAGGAGCTAAAGAAGCAACTATAGGAATTACTTGAAAAGGGATTTATTCGGCCAAGTCATTCACCATAGGGAGCACCAGTTTTATTTGTAAGAAAGAAGGATGGCAACATGAGGATGTGTATAGACTACCGCCAATTCAATCAGGTCACCATAAAGAACAGGTATCCGCTCCCATGCATTGATGACTTGTTTGATCAACTGCAAACAACAAGGGTGTTCTCCAAGATAGATTTGAGATCAGGGTACCATCAATTGAGAATTCGAGAGGAAGACATTGACAAGACAACATTCAAAACAAGGTATGGACATTATGAGTTTGTGGTTATGCCATTTGGGCAAACCAATGCACCGGCGGCATTCATGAACTTAATGAATCGGATCTTTCATCCTTATTTAGATCGGTTCATTATGGTGTTTATAGATGACATTTTAGTATATTCAGCTTCAGAAGAAGATCATGCAGCTCATTTGAGGGTGACATTGCAGACATTGAGGGAGCATCAACTCTATGCAAAATTCAGTAAATGTGACTTCTGGTTGAAAGAAATACAGTTTTTGGGGCATGTTATTTCAGGTAAGGGTGTTGCAGTGGATCCGACAAAGGTAGAAGCAGTTATGAAATGGGAGGAGCTGAAGACAGTACCGGAAATTTGGAGTTTTCTTGGTATGGCAGGGTATTACAAGCAGTTTATCCAAGACTTCTCCAAGATTGCAGCACCATTGACGAGGCTTACTAGGAAAGAAGTACCATTTGTATGGTCATCTGATTGCAGGCGAAGCTTCATGGAGTTGAAGAAATGGCTCACTTCAGCACAAATTCTTGTGTTACCATCAGGCCGAGGTGGGTTTGTGATTTACACAGATGCATCCAAGAGAGGACTTGGGGTGGTACTTATGCAACATGGGAAGGTAGTGGCATATGCGTCCCGGCAGTTGAAGCGGCATGAGGAGAATTACCCCACTCATGATATAGAGTTAGCAGCAGTTGTATTTGCATTGAAGATATGGTGGCATTACTTATATGGAGAGCGGTTTGAGATATTCACAGACCACAAAAGCTTGAAGTATATCTTCTCGCAGAAGGATTTGAATTTGAGGCAGCGGAGGTGGATGGAATATCTCAAGGATTATGACTTTAGCTTGGCATATCACCCAGGAAAGGCAAATGTGGTAGCAGATGCTTTAAGCATGAAAGCTGTTATGAGTCACTTGATGATGAGGGAGTGGAAGTTGTATGAAAATGTGGCAGAAAGTTCCTTAGTTGTTCCAAATAGCCATCGGAGAGCCGTGTTAGCCAGCAGTATAATAGAACCATCCTTGTATTGGCAGGTTATAGAGACACAGAAGATAGATGAGAGCTTGGCTGATATCGTGAAAATGGAAGATGTTACAATAGATGATGATTGTATAGTCCGATTCAGGCACCGGTTATATGTTCCAAATGAAGCAGATGTGAAGCAAAAAGTGTTGGAAGAAGCACATCGGTCCAGGTACACCATACATCCAGGGAGCACCAAAATGTACCAAGACTTGAAGAAGTATTTCTGGTGGCCGAGTATGAAAAGAGAAATAGCAGAATTTGTAACAAGGTGTGTCGTTTGCCAGCAAGTCAAAGCAGAACATCAAAGGCCAGGAGGTTTGTTGCAGCCTTTACTGATACCGCAATGGAAATGGGATGACATTTCCATGGATTTTGTTGCAGGATTGCCCAGGATAGCCTCAGGTCACAACGGCATTTGGGTTTTTGTTGACAGGTTGACAAAGGTGTGCAGGTTATTAGCAGTTAATATGTCATGGGCAGTGGACCGTTTGACAAGGTTGTATTGTAGCACCCCGAAAAGTTTAATTACATAAAAAAATTCAAATAAATAGAAATAAATAATTTCCATAATATCATAGTATTTAAAACATACGTAACATTATCGTATGTGCAAAAACACATCGAAAAAATCCGTAAAAATTATAAATCAACCCCACACATTATTCCTAAGTGTTCCACGAAGAAATTTATGTGACAAAAAATCTTATTAACCAAGTGTACATCACATGATGACCGATTATCCAAATAAGGAAGAAGTCAGAAAACCGTTAACACGGAAATACGACGCAATCATAAATTAAATAAAAATGTTGGAAAGACTTCCAACATTATATATTAATGACCCAATATCATAATTGGGCCAATGGACAATATTTGGCCCAAAAATTAAATGAATCAAGAAAATGTATGGAAATTCATAGCTTAAATAAGCTAAAATTAGAAAGAGGCAATTAGAGTTGAATTGGGATGAGAACATGCATTCTTGGCTACCCAAATTCATGCTTAACTATGGTGGGAGGTTTCCTAAAGCCTCACTCACTCCAATGGAGGAAGAAATCCTCAAATTAGGAAAGTAACAAGCCAAAACCGCAACCATAGTTTCCTTGTCATAATAGGACTCCTAAACACCATGGTTGCTTAAATACTCTCCATTAAACCCTAGGGACGAGTTTTACAACTTTTTGGGGTCGTGTGGAGGAGTGCTGGGTGGCTGGGGAGCTGTGGATCGACCACAAGAAGCTCATCTTCTTCCTCTATTCGTCTGCTATGACCTGTGTAAACTGTCCCCTTGGAGTCGAGCAAAGGTAGGTCAAACCTAAATCCCATCATGCAAGGCTTATACCCCTGGAAATAGGGTCAAGTCTACGTTCTAACCCAAGTGGAATGCCCAATTTCCATGTAGTATCCACAAAGTATTAAGCGTTCTTCAAACAGTGGTCTGAACAAGGGATTTCTAAAGAATGAGACTTCATCAACCCAAAAGGTAGGTTTTCTTGAGCTAAACTTTAACACATCCTATACCAATGTGTAGATCATCAAGTTAACTTTCGTTTCCCACCAATTTCATTGAATTCCAACGAGTACATGTAGAGTTATAGGCGTTTTGCCAAAGTCACGCATGTCTGAGACTTTTTACGTTCGTGGCGATTTATCACGCATCTCGAGGCTATTTAAAATTATTTAAAAAGCATAGTTCTCTCCTATGTCATGTTCCCAACAATGTTTATGTTGAGACTTTTGTCTGAAAAGCCCTAGTTTAGATGATATAAGCATTGCATGGATCGAACCCCCCCCCCTGAGTGCAGTTTTTCTGCGTTTTCGGTCTGCCCCTTGAAACGCGTCCGGTCCCGAAGATGCATTTCAAGCCTCTGGTGTCGCGACGCTGTTGGGCGACGCGACCATCTGAAAGGCGTCCGAAGACCCCGACGCGATTAAGACGTTGACCCATCAATGGCCCGCGTGGGTCTACGCGCCGCCTGGGAGTCCGGACCGATCTAAACCACGGCGGTTTACCCCGACGTGTTTCAGAGGTTTTTCCCGCCCAAGTTTTTTTGAATGATTTTCCGTAGATGCACCCTTATCCCCCGACGCGATTCAATCATTAACGTGGCCATGCATGTGGACGTGATTTTGACTCTTTATTGTTTTCACTGGTTTTTGCTGTGCAATGTGTTTTAAAGTGCGTCCTCTATGCTGGACGCATATTTCCAAGCTTGCCCGAGGTCTGTTTAACATGGTAGCTAGTGTATAATATGCATGTCTTGGTTCTGATCATTACATGATATCTATTTAATGGCTTAAAAGTGTTTAACCCATTTAAAAAGCTTTAATTACATGAACATTATTCTAATTGCTTTTTTAATGACGTGACCATTCATGTAACTTTTGATTCACTCTTTGTAATGTTCTAGCTTATTTAAATGATAATTGTTATCTTAAAATCTTGCAATCCATGTTTAGTTAAAGTGCATAGTTTCTTGTCATGTTATCATGCTAAGTGCTTTCCGCGAGTTTGAGACCGATGGATTGTGGTTTGAGATGCGTACATCACTACACACTTGCACTACTAGGCAGCCCTTTCTTGGGGATTTGGAAGCTCTCTATTGGTCATTCCGAATCGATAAGACTAGCGACCTTTTCTCTAAGACCTCCGTAAATCTTTGCTCTCTGTGGATTCCCACATGGAGGCCGAGTTGGTTGTACCATTGAAGTTCCCTGGAGATAGCGTGCACTTCCTCTCTCATCTTGTTCTCGTAAGCGTGATTTACAATCTAGACTAACGCCATTAATGTAAAGATTGAACTAAAGTATAAATCGTACCGTTATGCTGCCAAATTTATCTCTTGACCATTGTTATCATGAAATCATGTTCAATTTACTTATTACTTGTTCTCATCATCATCATGAACATGACATTACACATGCTTACTTATTGAAACTCTCATTGGCCATTATTAATGACTATGGGTATCTACATTTAAAATTTAAGTGAGATGCTGACCGGGCACGGCGAGTGTCCAAGGGCTCTAGTCTAGCCCAAATGACGGAGACTCATAAATATACTGTTAACCATGGGGTATAATGATTACTGGTGTTGCATCTACGTTGGGAGTCGTGCGTGCGTGTTGAATGATAGATACAATAACCATATACACGTGTCCTAGTGTACATTCTTGATGGATCTTTTCTTGGTGTACATTAGTGTCTACGTGCCTAATTAGTGTTACATGATCGTGCTCATGCGTTCTTGCTTGCTTGCGTGATATGGCCATCCTGCATTTAATGCAATTAGTGATATCTTGCGTTCTTGACATCAAGTGAAATCTTGCGTGCTTGTACAAAGTGAAATATTGCTAGTTCTATCTTGTTATATCCTTCTAGATCTTGTTCTATCATGATCACTCACCTAGTTCTAAATTGTTTATCACTTATATCATTGCCCGCACATTGAGATATAAATCCTACTGGGCTAGTTTGCTCATCCTCTACTTTTACCCAATCTAGGTGACTATGAAGTTCAGGAGGAAGAGCAAGTCAAGGATGGGAATGCATCTGAGTGATGAGCGTTCCAACGATGAGTCTAGTTATAGTAGTTTATTTTGAGTGTTAGATTCATGTAGTAGGATGTGAGGAATAAAATGTACTTTTTCTTTTTATTGAGTCTTAGTCCTGTAATAGTTTCCATTTGGAATACAATGAGTTAAGATTTGAATACAATATTAGTTGAGTTCAATATTTGGGCCCTATAATGATGTATGTTGTTATACATTTAGTGCGTGCTAGCAAGAGGCTTATTTGCCGACTGGTCATGTCTCGGGATATCGTCTCGAATTATATTTCGCATTATTAATATCCACTGCGTAATTCTCGGGACGTGACATGTATGTTGATAGGATTGTACCTTTACATGGCATACCGGTTACAATTGTTTCTGACAGGGATCCTCGGTTAACATTTGGTTTTTGGAGGAGTTTGCAGCGGGTTGTGGGCACCCAATTGAAGTATAGTTAAGCATATCATCCCCAAACCGACGGGCAAATGGAAAGGACAATTCAAACTATTGAGGATATGCTACGGGCGTGTTGTTTGGTTTGGGGAGGTGGATGGGAGCAGTATCTTGGCATGGTTGAGTTTGCCTGCAACAATAGCTATCACATAAGCATTGACATGGCACCGTATGAGGCATTTTATGGAAGACCCTACAGGACTTCGTTGAATTGGCATGAAGTGGGTGAAAGGCAGATAATGGGACCGGAATTAGTGCAGCAATGTGTAGAAATGGTGAAGTTCATTAAGGAGAAACTACAGACGGCTCAAAGTAGGCAGAAGAGCTATGCGAATACCTGGCGTAGGCCTCTGCAGTTTGAGGTAGGAGACTACGTGTTTTTGAGGGTTTCTCCAACAAAAAGTGTTCAAAGATTCAGTAAAAAAAGGAAAGTTGAGTCCCAGGATTGTGGGTCCATTTCAGATCTTGGAAAGAATCGGGGAAACAGCTTACATGTTAGAGCTTCCGGCCGACTTTACGGATGCTCATGACGTGTTCCACGTCTCAATGTTGAGGAGGTACATCCGAGATCCTTTCCAAATTGTGAGTTACACCGAGATGATTTGATGTCAGACATCTCCATGCCAGAGTATCTAGTCATGATTACAGGCAGACGGACACAGAAACTGAGAAATAAAGACATTGACTTGGTAATGATTCGGTGGCAGAACAGGCAGGGTGGCAAAGACACTTGAGAATTGGCCGATCAGATGTTCAAAATGTATCCATACTTGTTTCAGTAAGCATTGTTTTTTTTTTTTAGGTGTTAGTTGCATATGTTTACACCTATTGCTTATAGTTACTTCTTTAATTTCGAGGATGAAATTCTTTTTAGGTGTTAGTAATGTAATATCTGGTACGTCCAGATCGAGGTTTACCGGGTTTGGGGGTCAGTATATGGCCCATTATGTGTTTTTGAAAGTCTGTGTGGTTTTTACAGGTTTTCTGGCTCGGGAAGGAGGCTGAGGGGCTTGGGCATCCCAGCCCAAAACAGCCTCTGGCGGGTTCACTGAGAACGTGTCCAATACAGAGGACGCGACTCTCATCAGTGAACGCGTCCTCCAGGGCCAACGCATTTTGAATAGTGTCGCATCCCGTGTCGTCGACGCGATTCCGCACCGCCTTCACGTAAGCGACGCTGCAAGCGCGCCGCATGGCGCATGTAGGGGCGTCGTCTTTTAAATGCGTCGAAGGGGTCGGACGCATTTCTAAACGTGGCGGGAAGACCCGACGTGATTCAGTTTATGTTGAGAATGGCTTTCCACCCCTGGCCGAGCAGAGCATTCACACTGCTCAACTGAAGGGGGATTGATGTGAGGTTTGGGGGCGATTTCGGGGTGAATTCGCCCGTTCAGAGTCCGTTCGGCGTACTTCCGGCGTGAGGACGAGCTTTGGAGCGCGGAGGATGCGGGGTTATCATCGGAATTGCATTTCTTGCTTTGGTAGGAGAATTCTACCCTGGTGTCTGTTGTGTCTCCCGATGTTTGATATGTGTATGATGTGTATGGTGGATTTCGATGGGAAGAATGCATGGGCATGAGAGTGATCATGTATAGAAACACGTTTACAACTTTTAATCCTGCTTTACATGTGTATGGAGTAGTTTAGTGTGTGTTTTTCGGAAGAATTCCAAGGTATGCTTCTGAGCTCTAAAAAGCGTCCGGTATAGGGAACACGTTCTTGTGAACGCGTCGCTTGTGGCCGACGCGATTCAGAGTGGAATGGCGGCAGGTAAGTTCGACGCTTTTATACTTCATGAAGACGTCCACTGTGTTGGATCCAGTTTAGAAAGTGGCCACCCGAGCTCTGGGAGTTCTTGGCCAGTCTGTCCGGTTTCTGACCCACGTTACTTGGGCAGTGTTCCCAAGGCAATGTGGGGTCTGTATGGGTCATGGCGACTCACATAATGATCGTTAACAAGGTGTTTTGCATGGATTTGTATGCATAGCAAGTTGGGTGTCACACCTTCCATGGTTGCCTCTCCAGTCGGTTACCCTAGCACCGAGTGCTCAGGGCCTGTCCCGGTACAGGAGTATCGTCAGGGTTTGTGTTGTCTTCCTGGACACCCTCACTCCTATCTTGAATTGTACGTCTGGCTGAGGGAAAGACGGCAAGGGACACCGGCTCGTGTTTGTGGGTGTGCGGCCGTTTGTAGCATGCTCTTGGTTGGGGGACGGACACCGGTAGATGTACCGGTCCCCAGCTAGTCCGGTTTCCAGTTCCTCACTTTAGGGTTCTTGACCGGAGCCCCTAAAGGTGTCAGGCTTGGGCCTACGGTAGTGTAGTCCGCAGGTGTGGTGGTTGGTTGTCTCCACGTTTCTTGACCTATTGAGGTGGAGCGGCAGCTGGACCTTTTGTCCTTGGCTGCGAAGCTGAGAGGTGTACTTGTGTCCTTTGTCCGAGTCTGTGACTGGTGTCGCGAACTAGTGCTCATGACCCGTGTGCGGCGTACCCTTCTGTGGCTTGTGCACTCGTGTGTAGTTTGTTGTTTATTTACTTTCAGTTGTAGCATCAGGTATAGATAAATGCTTTACAGCTTTGATATAAATTATGTTTTACGGATTTGGGGGAGTTACCCTACTGAGCCAATGACTTGTGAGGCTCACCCCTTCTTCTTCCAGGTGAAGGAGAGCAGGAGGACTCGCGTCCCTCCTCTAGTTCGGGTCAGCGTCATAGTGGAGTCGGTCCTGATGAACAGTCTAACCCCATGTAATTTAATTTAATTACTTTTATATTTTGGTGATTCACAAAACCATGATAAAGGTCACTAACCTACTTTCTACAAGTCTTGAGCACAGGAAATAAAACCAAAGGAAAACAAGCCAAACAGGTAAGAATTAATCACTCTATTGAAATAGCATCATATTTGTCTAAATACATTGATTTCTACTAAGCCATAACGATTTCCTTTGTTTATAACGATTTGCTATCGTAATGATTCCTTTAGTGATCGTAACGATTTGCTCTTGTAACGATTTCTTTAGTCATCATAACGATTTGCTTGTCATAACGATTTCTTTGTGATTCGTAACGATTTGATCTCTGCAACGATTTCTTTAGTAATCACATTGATTCCTTTAGTAAGAACAACTACTTGGTCTATAACGATTTGATTATAATGACTTGATATTTGATTCACTTTTGACTGCGTTGAAAAGTCAATGCTTTCTCAGACATCTTTCTAACGTCTGTGCATTTATTACTCTAAACGTATCTCTGTATTCATGCAGACGATATCTTCTATTCTTGTGCTTATTCTGTAAACATCTTTTTGGAATAACAGAATGAAACTTCTACTTTTATATAAAATCAATCTAACGTTGACTGACAACAAGAGACAGCTTAGCTGTCTATTGTTTAGCATTTAATGTATGCAGGTCTCTGACAACATTCGTCATACAACATTGGACAAAATAGAAGCCAAAGGATACTACAAAAGATCCTATCTCTCTACGTACACAAATGGATAAAAGACTGTTGACTGGAAGCTTCTACATTACCATGCAGTCTAACGTAAACCAGAACTTAGAGACAACGGGCACTTCAATGTTCGAATTTGAAAATGATGAAATAAAATAGGAGATTGAAGCTTCAAAGGAAGACTTACAGAGAATGAAGTGAATACCAAGTGAAATCGTCTTCAACCTCTCTGAGAGCCAAGCAAACACTTCCATCAGTTTCATCTCTAGCTCTCTGTGCTTAGTGTAGATCTGTGAGAGAGCTTCTTGTTCTGAGAAGAATCCATTATTGGAGATATTGTTCTTCTCAGTCCTTGCTTCAGATCAAGTGTGTTCTATAAACTTGATCTAGGGGCATCTTCCTCTTGAACATTTTTCTGGTGGTGTTCCCTTCAGTTGTGAAGGAAGACCTGGTGTGGTATCCAGGGTGGTGTTCCCTTCAGTTGTGAAGGAAGACCTGGTGGGGTATACAGGGTGGTGTTTTTTCCCTTCATGTGAAGGAAGACCAGCTGCGGCTGGGTGTAAGGGTCCTTAAGGGGGACAGTACCCTTGGTAGTGAAATCCTGAGATATTGCTTAGGGACTGGATGTAGGACTCCTATGAAGAGGAGCTCCGAACCAGGATAAATCCTCTTGCAGTGTGTGTGTGTGCTTGTTTATCTTTGCATTCATTCTCTTACTAACACTAACAGCAATCGAAGTGTGTGTGTTGTGAATGTTTTTGTAAACAAGTATTAGTTGACTAAATTTTTTGAAGACCCATTCACCCCCCCCCTCTGGGCTTGCTAGCTGGGCAACAAGTGGTATCAGAGCGAGTCTCTTCGACAAAGAAGAAGATCAAATGATCTGAAGAGTAAAGATCCATGGCAGCCCAAGGTCATTACGAAGGTCAATCTATCAACCGACCACCATTGTTCAATGGAGAAGACTATGCATTTTGGAAAACCAGAATGGAGTATTTTCTACAAGGTCTCGAGTATCAGATTTGGTCTATAGTTGAGGAAGGTGATCTTCTAGTCACAAACGAAAAGAATCAGTGGACAGATGATGATAAAAAGAAGATCTCTCTTAACTGTAAGGCTAAGAGTATTTTGTGTTGTGCCCTCAGTAAGAAGGAGTTCAACTGTGTATCTTCCTGCAAATCCGCAATGGAGATGTGGAGAAATTAAGAATCACCTATGAAGGCACGGGATATAAAGTGAAGAGACAAGAATATACATTCTTGTAACACAATATGAGAGGTTTCAGACGCAGTCAGGCGAATCAATAACCCATGTTTAGCAGATTTATGACATTACAAATGGATTGGTTGGTCTTGCAAACAAAAGCTATGAAAGGGGAGATATGGTAAGGAAAAATACTGAGGTCTCTACCATCTTATTGGATCCCAAAGTAACGGCCATAGAAGAAGCAAATGATCTGAAGAGGATGTCATTGGAAAAAACTCATTGGGTCCCTTATGGCCCATGAGATCAACATGGAAAGGTTAGGAGAGTCCTCCAGCCAAAAGAAGCACTCCAACGCACTTAAAGCTGAAGGGGCAGATCAGAAGCACCCACATCAAGAAGCATCGGATGAAGATGAAAGCTCAAGCAACTGCGAAGATGAGGAAGCAATGCTCTCAAGAAGACTACAGCGTATCCTAGAAAAGAAAAAGACGTATCAATCTGAAGAAGATACTTCAAAAGAACAAAGACTTCAAAAGGCCTGAAGTCAAAGACTCAAAGAAAATTGAGCCGCTTTGCTATGAATGTAAGAAGCCTGGACACATCAAAGCTGGATGTCCGAAGCTCAAGGAAACCTGAATACAAAAGGAAGGACGTTCCAGAAAAATTCAGGAGATACAAGAAGAAAGCAATGGCAGAACATGGCAGAAGCAACAGTAGCGACTCTGACAGCGAGTCAAGCTCAAGCAGTGAGAAAGAAGAAGAAGCGAACTTGGCTTTCATGGCCAATTTACAGGGAGAAAAGGTTACTTATGACTCATCATTTGATTCCTGTAATGATTCAGACTCAGATAATTAGAAGAAGCATTAACGAACTATATGGTAAATATAAAGAAGTATCTAAAGTACTGAAAGCTAGTAAGAAAAACACTGCATGTCTAGAAAACACTAACTCAGATTTAAATCAGAAATGAACAACTAGAAAAAACATTAAGAATTGAAAGAAGAAAGAATGACTTGTATGCAAAGATCTGAAAGAGAAAAAACAAACATATAATAAAATTGAACAACAAGAAAGTTCATATGAATTGAAAAAGGAAATAAACACTAACAGAAGAAAATGAAAAGTTATCTAATACACTATAGAAAAATTTACAAATGGTAAAAATGGTTTAATATTAAAGGGGTGTTGGACGATCAGGAGGAAAGAAGAATATGGACGGGGTATACTCCTTCAGAAAATGAAGGAAACAAAAGTCTACCCCCAAAACGTATCCAACTCCAAAGTTTGTGCCTGAACAAGACATAGGATAAAAGCTAACTTTAAATATATTGAAAAAGTAACTAAAATGTCTTGTTGCAGTCATGTAATAAGTTAGGTCACATAAAGTAACAGTCCAACTAGACACAAAATGTGGGTAATAAAAAGGGAAATATTGATACTAACCAACAAGGACCCAAAAGAATTTGGGTACCTAAAACTTAGTGTCTCTATTTCAGGAAAGCCCTCGGGCATCAAAATGGTACCTGGACAGTGGGTGCTCAAGGCATATGTCAGGAAATAAGAAGTTGTCTCATCTTATAGCTGAGGAAGGCACTGTTACCTATAGAGACAACGGGGAAGGAACTGTAATTGGTAGTGGGAGTTAGCAGCAAAGGAAAGACAGTGATAGAAGATGTCTTATGCGTAAAAGGTCTAAAGCATAATCTTATCAGTATAAGCCAGCTGTGTGACAAAGGTCATCAGATCAAATTCCAAGAACCAAGTGCAGTATCTTGAAGGATGAAGAAGTGATTTTCGAAGCCAACAGAGAAAAAAAATCTGTACGTACTCTATCTTGAAGACTTAAAAGGTCAAGATATCTGTTTAGCAGCAAACAAAGAACAGTCGAATGAATTGTGGCACAGAAGGTTGGGCCACTGCAGTTTGGATGGCATAAGAAAGCTGATTAAAAGAAGCCTAGTGGAAGGCTTACCTAAAGTCAACACAAGATTGGATGGTGTCTACAGACCATGTGCGAAAGGAAAGCATGCCAAAAGCTCTTTCAAGTCAAAGACAGTTGTGACCACCTCAAAACCCTTAGAACTCCTTCATATGGATTATTTGGGCCAATGAGGACCAAGTCTTGGAGGAAAGAATTTTGGATTTGTTATAGTGGATGACTATTCCAGATTCACTTGGGTCTCATTCTTTGAGCACAAAGATGATACGTTTGATAGCTTTGTAAGTTTCAGCAGCAAGAAAGTACAGAAAGACAAGAAATATGCATTGTTGGAATCCGGTCAGATCATGGAGGAGAGTTCCAAAATGAAAAATTTTCCAAAATTTGTGATGACCAAGGATTGAGCACAACTTCTCAGCATCAAGGACACTACAGCAAAATGGAGTTGCTGAGAGGAAGAATAGAACCTTGTTGGACATGGCGAGGACAATGTTGTCAGAATATGATTTACCAAGATATTTTTGGGCTGAAGCAGTGAACACAACAAGTTATATTATCAACAAGGTGATGATCAGGCCAATATTAAAGAAGACAGCTTATGAGTTATACAAAGGAAAGAAGCCGAAGATCAGTCACTTCAGGATATTTGGATGTCCATGTTTCATCCACAACAACGACAAAAGAGATATTGGTAAGTTAGATGCCAAATCAGATGAAGGCATCTTCATGGGGTATGCATCTAAACCTGAAGGTTATAAAGTATTTAATAAGCGTACATTGTTAATTGAGCAATCTGTGCACGTCATTTTTGATGAAACTAACCCTTCCTTGAGAAAGGAAGAAGATAGCGATGTTGATGATGCAGGAACTGTCCAAAAAGCTAAAGAACACATCAATGAGGACAAGGAAGATCCACCTCTGGAAGACCTGCAGCAAAAGGACATTGAACATGAAAATCTTCCAAAGGAATGGAGATATAGGAAAGATCACCCACCTGAAAACATTATTGGTGATCCAACTGTAGGGGTAAGAAAACAGAGGTAATGTAATCCCTTGTGATTACCTAGCTTTTGTTTCTCAAATAGAGCCTAGGACAGTCAATGAAGCTCTTACTGATGAATCTTGGATTTTAGCCATGCAAGATGGACTGAATCAGTTCAAGAGAAACCATGTATGGTCACTTGTTCCTAGACCATCAGGTCATCTAGTGATTGGCACCAAATGGGTGTTCAGAAATAAATTGGATGAAGCTGGTGTGATCTTAGGAAACAAGGCCAGACTGGTAGCTCAAGGCTATTCCCAAGAGGAAGGCATAGATTTCAATGAAACCTATGCACCTGTAGCTAGACTTGAGGCTATTAGAATTTTACTTGCATATGCATCAGCACTAGATTTGAAATTCTTTCAAATGGATGTAAAGTCTGCATTTCTTAATGGTTTCATTAAGGAGAAAGTTTATGTAGAACAACCTCCAGGTTTGATGATGCGGAATTCCGAATCATGTTTTTAAACTATAAAGCATTATATGGTTTATAGCAAGCTCCTAGAGCCAGGTATGAAAGGCTTAGTTCTTTTCTATTAGACCATGGTTTCACAAGAGGTCAAGTAGATAGTACACTATTCATCAAGTCAAAAGTCAAACATATTTGCTGTTCAAATTTATGTTGATGACATTATATTTGTTCTACTGATGAATCCATTTGCAAGTACTTTGAAAAGCTTATGCAGGGAGAGTTCAAAATGAGCATGATGGGAGAGCTCAACTACTTCCTTGGACTACAAATCAAACAAGGAAGGAAGGCACTCACATCTACCAAGCCAAATACACAAGGAGCTCTTAAAGAAATTTGGATTCGATAATGCCAAGCCACAGTCAACACCAATGAGCACATCAACAAGGATGGACAATGACAAGGATGGTAAGAAAGTAGATCAAAAGATCTACAGAGGTATGATAGGTTCTCTACTTTATTTAACCGCCAGCATACCTGATATATTATTTAGTGTATGCATGTGTGCTTGGTATCAAGCAGATCCTAGAGAATCTCATCTAATTTCAGTTAAAAGAATTTTTAGATATTTGTCTAGAACTCATGACCTAGGAATATGGTATCCAAAATCATGTGAAATCAATTTAGTAGGATACTCTGATGCTGATTATGCTGGATGCAAAATAGATAGAAAAAGCACCAGTGGTGGTTGTTAATTCCTTGCAGGATGTTTGATATCCTGGTCCTCCAAGAAGCAGAATTCAGTAGCACTGTCTACAGCTAAAGCTGAGTACGTGACAGCTGGAAGTTGCTGCACACAACTCCTATGGATCAAACAACAACTTGAGGACTATGGACTTCATATCAAGACAATTCCATTATTATGTGACAACACCAGCGCTTTAAACCTCACCAAAAATCCAGTACAGCATTCAAGGACCAAACATATTGAGGTTAGATATCATTTTATTCATGATCATGTAGCTAACGGTAATATAGAAATTTCATTCATAGATACAAATAATCAGTTAGCAGATATCTTCACAAAAGCATTACCGAAGAGAGGTTTACTTCTCTCAGAAGGGAATAGGTATGTGTAATTGTGAAAGAATTATCTGTTAAAACTGAGATACTAAATTTCAGAGCTTATTATTTATTCTCCTTGAGATTAAGCAAATATCTCATTTATCTCTCATGAGCAAATATCCCTGTCGGTTCACTATTTTATAATTCTTTATCACTTTCGAACTGGACTTTTGTCGTTTTCTGCTATAAAGGCGCATCTTATTTCAAAAACAATATTTATCCTTTATTTCACAAATCCCAAAATCTGTGTGGGAACGATTCGTCTTCCCTCTTTATCTCCTTCGTCCTCCTGCCTGAGGCGATAACCTATCGACCCCGGCATCGACTTCCCCCAGATTTGAAGCCTTCAACTTCTCCCGCCATAAATTTCTTGAGGGTTTCTCTTTCAATCACACTTCCAGTCCTCCAGAATCTTTCCCTGCTCGATTCCATGGCCTCTATAGTTGTTTCCGGCAACGTCGAGGGCTACGGAGCTGCGTTCCTCACCGCAGATCAGCAAGCAAGGTTCGCGACAGTCAAGACAAAGCTTTGCGGTCACAAGGCAGTGGATTTGGCAGACCTGGAGAAAAATGGCATGGACAGTTTAGTTGAAGCTCTGCAGAGGTTGAAATGGACGAAGATTGTGACTCTTTCTGAAGTAAGTTATCCGGATCTTGTTAAAGCATTCTATGTTTGCTTGAAGACAGAGGAGGATGGTACATTGACTTCCATGGTCAAGGGAACCCAGATCAAGATTACTAGAGATTTACTGGCATCTCTGTTTAAAGTTTCTACCACCGGTCGCAGTAGGGTCCACTCTGTGGACATTCAGGCCAAGGGATTAGGGATTATCGGTCTAGAGTTTAGGCTGAAGGATGGGAAGCTGGATATCAATCAGCTTAGTGCCTTTAATAGGTTACTGCATTTCATAATCTGTTAGATCATTGTACCAAGAAGTGCAACATTTCTTCTTGCAGTAAGGCAGACTCTGAGATCAACACTGTAGAATTAATCATAGAGAGAATGAAGTTTGCAAGCTCTCAAGTGTGGGATATTAAGAGCAAACTGAACATCTCACTACCATATGCCCATCTCCTGACTAGAATTTTCCATCATTTTGGCATAAGTGTAGTTGGTGATGTATCTAAGAAGATGGGCCAAGCTATTAGGTCTAAGAACTTGAGAAAGAGTGGTTTTTCAGTTGTAAATGGTGTATGGTCAAAGATTGGTGCAGTTGAGGGTGAAGCCATCATTGGTGAAGCCCAAGAGGACCAAGATCCGCAGCAGCAGAGTTAGCAGCAGCAAAGGAAGCAGCTAGCAGAAGGATTAAGGACATTCCTCCTGGAGACATTGAGCCCATTGGGAAACCTTTAGAGGATCATCTTCCCTCTTCCCAAGTAGACACTCTACTTAGGGATGCACTAGACTCCACTTCTCGGGGGGAGCCAGTGGCAAGTGAATCTCAAGTGGCAGAATCTGTGGCAGTGAGCCACACTGAAGAAGTGATTATTGAAAACGCTCCAAGTCAGGAGGAGCAAGTATCTGTTCAGGAAGATGTTGTGATGGAAGATGCTCCTATTGAGGGGGAGCAATCAGTGGCAGAGGAGATTCAAGGAGAAATTTATGTGGCATCAGGCCACACTGAAGTTCCATTAGCAGAAACCCCAGTCCAAGAAGAAGTAGCAGCAGCAGCACAATCAGATGTTCCCATGGAAAATGTGCCTTTTGAAGAAGAGTTTTTGGGAGAAAAGGATGGTGAGACTCAGGGGGGGAATGAACACCCCCCAGAGAATCAATTCAGAGATGGAGAGACTGCAAGCTCCTCAGATTCAGAAGAAGACCAAGATCAGCAGCCTCCAGTGGACAAGGCAAGGGAGAAAGGGAAAGCAGCAGCATCAGAAGTTCCTCTTATTGCTAACACTCCCTTTCAAAGGCAGATGAGGCAAAGATTCATAATCAATTTGAAGCCTGTCATAGAAAGGTTGGATGCTCAAGGTGAGATCCTGTGCTCAGTGCAGTCTGATGTGAACTCCATTTTCATGAGCCAGGCATCAACATCCAAGGAGTTGTCTCAAGTGAAGAATGCAGTCCGGTGGTTCAACAAGGAGATGGGAAGCATGAAGTCCATGCTTTCTGAGATTTTGAAGGCAGTTGGAGCCCAAGCTCCTCCTCCTCCTCCACCTCCTGCTGCTCAGAGAAGTGAGGAAGATGTTCCAAGGCCATCAGGGCCAGCTAAGCAAGTGGCAGGGCCATCAGAGCCGGCAACAGCAGCTTCACAAGTAGAGGTTAGTGAGTCAAGGCCAGCAGGGCCAGTTGAGCAGGTGCAAGAACCAGGAGGGCCAGCTGAGAAGGTGTCAGGGCCATCAGGGCTCGTGGAGTCAGTGTCTGTGCAGCCTGTAGCTGAAGAAGAAGTTGTAGCTCCTAAGGCCCCAGCTCCTTCCTCCACTCAGACCCCAGTACCTCCATCACCACTTCATCATCCACAGCTCCACCTGCACTCAGACTTTCAAGAAACCTCAACCCAGAATCATCTCATCATACCTACACCTTTTCCTTCTCAATCCACCTCATCTCCTGCATCTTCAACCCCCTCTCCACCTCCACCTGTTTTTGAGGTACCTCCAGTATCATCATCAGCTGGAGCCTCCTCCTCTTCTGGTCCACCCTCTTCTGGACCATCTGATATCCCACCTACTACCTCACATCTTTTCTACACCCTTCTCCTCCACCCTCTTTCATTAGTATAATTCCTGAGTGTGCTCAACTTGATTCTCCCTATCTTGGGGAAATCAAGGATGAGTTTGAAGAAGTCATCCTCAGGTCTGTATTGAAGGTTGGGGATCACATACAAGGCAGACTCTTCGAGTTCTGCTCCTAAAAAGAGGAAAATCTTATCCACCTCCTCTCTTTCCTCTGAACCTCGATATCCACCTCTGTGGTTTTCTCTCACAGTGGACAACAAAAATAAACCACTATATAGAGAATATCTTCAGAAGGTTGTCTTTGCCACCCTTGTCAACCTTCCTTTTCTTAATCTCTCAGACATTTAAATGTCATTCTACCTTATACCCCTCTCACCAAAACTGAAAAATCCAAAATCTTCTCTGTTTCTCATTCCAAGACTGAAGAGCAATGGGCTAGGTGGCATAAGGAGCTTTACAATAAATTTCTTCTAGCCAAGTCTGCAAGATTCCCTCCAAGGGACCATTCCCTGACTATCTCAGAATGGTTCCAAATTAATCACAAGAACTGTTGGGCCCTATTCATTCAGAAGGAGATCAAGATGGCCAGGCACTTCCAGCTATTCAACAATTACCAGTATGTCCATCGTCTCCCTGAGGTCCAGCTTAGTCAATTTAAGCAAGCCATAAGAGCACTTGGTTTAGCTGTAGCCCACACTGAAGTTGTCCAAGTTGATTTTTATACTCTTCAGCTGCCAGAGGAAATTTCACTTCCACCTATTCACTCTCTGATAATGGAATCCTCAGTTGGCTCTATCATCTTTGAGCGCTTTGCCAGAGTAATGGGCAGAATCAAGGTACAGAAGGGCTATCTGGTTGCATTTCACAGATTCCTATTTAGGGAATATCACCAGGGCCATGTCAGTGTTGAAGTTCTTGCTCCCATTCTGTCAGAATGTGAAAGATTATCCCCTTCAGATTAGGCCAGATTTTATCCTCTTTCTGCTCAGCAGTTATCTGATTTGAATAACTCCCAGGCTAGGGAAGGTCACCTCCAGTCTCTGCAGCTACCTTTTGGATATGAATTCCATTCACCTAGTCCAGATCCCTTCAGGACTTGGGTTGAAAGATACAAAGTCTATGTACACATTATGTCAGGAGCTGAAGGCAAAAGCAGAATTTCTACCCTATTTCCATAGAAAGATTCCTTGCTTGTGCCAGTTTGGGACAGTGACCTTCTTCAAAATTTCCCTTGACAAAGATGATTATGCCAACTTCCTTGAAGATCAGTAGCTCTCTACCTCAGCGGATGGCTCCCACTACGGGACCAACCTATTCTCCTGCTCCTGGTGTTTTTCGTTCAATGTTTGAGAAGCAGGAAGAGCAGGCATGGGAAACTATTTCTCACTATGCCTCCCTCCTATCTCCTGCTTTCTATCTTCCTGACCTCCTCAAAAATAAATGAATACAACAGTTGTCTTATTTCTCATTCAGTTTTTCTCTCTTCTTCTTTGTCTCTCATTGTATCTTTTGCTTAATGACAAAAAGGGGAGAATTATATTATTGATCTCTGAAATATGTAGGATTATTTCATATCATCTGTGCTGTTTGATAAAGTTTTGTCATCACCAAAAAGGGGGAGATTGATGAACAGTCTATCCCCATGTAATTTAATTTAATTACTTTTATATTTTGGTGATTCATAAAACCATGATAAAGGTCACTAACCTACTTTCTAAAGTCTTGAGCACAGGAAATAAAACCAAAGGAAACAAGCCAAACAGGTAAGAATTAATCACTCTATTGAAATAGCATCATATTTGTCTAAATACATTGATTTCTACTAAGCCATAACGATTTCCTTTGTTTTATAACGATTTGCTATCGTAACGATTCCTTAGTGATCGTAACGATTTGCTCTTGTAACGATTTCTTTAGTCATCATAACGATTGCTTGTCATAACGATTTCTTTAGTGATCGTAACGATTTGATCTCTGCAACGATTTCTTTAGTAATAACATCGATTCCTTTAGTAAGAACGACTACTTGGTCATAATGATTTGATTATAATGACTGATATTTGATTCATTGATGACTGCGTTGAAAAGTCAAAGCTTTCTCACACATCTTCTAATGTCTGTGCATTTATTACTTGAATGTATCTCTGTATTCATGCAGACGATATCTTCTATTCTCGTGCTTATTCTGTAAACATCTTTTTGGAGAACAGAATGAAATTCTACTTTTGTATAAAATCAATCTAACGTTGACTGACAACAAGAGACAGCTTAGGTCTATTGTTAGAATTTAATGTATGCAGGTCTCTAAAACATTCGTCATACAACGTTGACAAAATAGAGCCAAAGGATACAGAAGATCTATCTCTCTGCGTTGACAAAGGATAAAAGACTGTTGACTGGAAGCTTCTACAGACCAGCAGTCTACGTAACCAGAACTAGAGACAACGGGCACTTCAACGTTCGAATTGAGAGGATGATATAAATTAGGAGATGAAGCTTCAAAGGAAGATTACAGAGAATGAAAGTGCAACCAGTGAAAGGTCTTCAACCTCTCTGAGAGCCAAGCAAACACTTCCATCAGTTTACTCTAGCTCTCTATGCTTAGTGTACTCTGTAAGAGAGCTTCTTGTCTGAGAAGAATAAATTATTGGAGATATTGTTCTTCTCAGTTCTTGCTTTAGATCAAGGGTGTTCTAAGCTTGATCTAGGGGCATCTTCCTCTTGAACATTTTCTGGTGGTGTCCCTTCTGTTGGTAGGAAGACCTGGTGTGGTATCCAGGGTGGTGTCCCTTCAGTTGTGAAGGAAGACTGGTGGGTATCTAGGGTGGTGTTTTTTCCCTTCATGTGAAGGAAGACCAGCTGCGGCTAGGTGTAGGGTCTTAAGGGGGACAGTACCCTTGTAGTGAAATCCTGAGATATTGCTCAGGGACTGGATGTAGGACTCCGTTGAAGAGGAGCTCCGAACCAGGATAAATCCTCTTGCAGTGTTGGGTGCTTGTTTATCTTTGCATTATTCTCTTACTAAAACACTAACAACAATTGAGAACAGTCCATCCCATGTACTTTAAGTAATTACTTGCCTATTTGGTGATAAAAACAAAACACTTTGGTGATAAACAAAACATGTCAAAAGTTTCTCTAACCTTGTTTATCTAGCCATAAGCACAGGAATTACCCAAAGAAAGTCAAGCATTTGTGGTAAGTCTTACATACATCTTTCTCAGAAGAGCCATAAAATTTCTTCAGAAGTTATAACGACTTGCTCATTATAACGACTCTGTAAGTTATCGTAACGACTTCTTCAGAAGTTATAACGACTTGCTCATTATAACGACTCTGTAAGTTATCGTAACGACTTCTTCAGAAGTTATAACGACTTGCTCATTATAACGACTCTGTAAGTTATCGTAACGACTTCTTCAGAAGTTATAACGACTTGCTCATTAAACGACTCTGTAAGTTATCGTAACGACTTCTTCAGAAGTTATAACGACTTGCTCATTATAACGACTCTGTAAGTTATCGTAACGACTTCTTCAGAAGTTATAACGACTTGCTCGTCATAACGACTCTGTAAGTTCATAACGATTTCTTTTGAGAGAGCTACAACGACTTGCCATGTTTCATAACGATTTCTTTTATCATCTGTTATAGAACGACTTGGTTGTGATAACGATTTCATAAGTTATCATAACGACTTCTTATCAGTCTACAGCAACTTGATCATAACGATTCTATCAGATTTTCACAACGACTGCATAAGTCATGTTTCCATTAATTAAACGTTTTTCCTTGATTTAATCTACGTTGAATAGTCAAAGTCGCATCTCGTCTGATTGACTGCCATGCATTTAATAAAGACTGAACGTATCTCTGCATGGACACAGAACATATCTTCCATTCTGGTGTATTCTCTGCATGCATCTTTTAGAACGATAAAGTATTACTACTATATTTGTGTCTATCTGCTTTGACGTTGATTGACATCTGGAGATAGTATAGCTGTCTACCATTAAAGCTCAACCTTGCAGAACCTTAAGGATGTACTATCCTACTACAACAACAGAAGGAACTACAAGCAAACTCAGAAGATCTTATCTCTTTGCGTGCTCCAAAGAACAAAAGACTGTTGACAGGAAACTTCCACAAAACCTTCAGTCTAACGTACACCAAAGCTGTGAGACAACGGTCATCTCCTTGTCCTCATTCAAATCGGAGATACAAATACAAGATGAAGCTCGGAAGACAAACAATCGAGAAAATTCAATTCATATTGAAGAGCGGCTAGAACTCTGCAGCTTTCAAGTCTTCAAATTTTCTCTAGAGCCAGAAATTCAGTCTTTTCGATCTTGGCTCTTAGCTCCCTGTGCTGTGAGAAGAAAAATTAAGGAAGAGCTAGTTTAGTTCTGAGAGAGTGCACTTTGTGTAGATCTTCGTCTCTCAGTGCTTGTAGCTTCAGATTGAGTTTTGTAAAAGCTTGATCTAGGGGCTAGTCTTTTTCTCTCAAGAATTTTCCTGTGTTATTCCCTTCGTGTGTGAAGGAAGACCTGGTGGTTTCCAGGGTGGTGTATTCCCTTCGTGTGTGAAGGAAGACCTGGTGGTTTCCAGGGGGTGTTTTCCCTTCGTGTGTGAAGGAAGACCTGGTGTTCCAGGGTGTTGTGTTCCCTTCAGGGGTGAAGGAAGACCAGCTAAGCTGGGTGGTTGTTTTTGTCCATAGGGGGACTGTACCCCAGTTAGTGAAATCCTGAGGGTTGCTCAGGGACTGGACGTAGGACTCCTAAGGAGAGGAGATCCGAACCAGGATAAATCTGTGTGTTGTGTGATTGTCTTCTTTGTGTGATTGTTGTTTCTATTAACCATTACTAATCCCTTTCAAGAACTCTTTATGTTTGTTTGAGTTCAGGTTTTTATCAGATAATTTTTAAAGACCCATTCACCCCCCCCCCTCTGGGTTAGCCAACCGGGCAACAAGTGGTATCAGAGCGAGTCTCTTCGACAAAGAACAAGATCCAACGATCTGAAGAGTAAAGATCCATGGCAGCCCAAGGTCACTTCGAAGGTCAGTCTGTCAACAGACCTCCTTTGTTCGACGGTGAAGATTATACGTATTGGAAGACCAGGATGGAATACTTTCTACAAGGCCACGATTATCAAATCTGGTCAATAGTGGAAGAAGGTGATCTGGTCGTCACAAATGAGAAAGCACAATGGACAGATGAAGATAGAAAGAAAATCTCCTTGAACTGTAAAGCTAAGAGCATTCTATGTTGTGCTCTAAGCAAGAAGGAGTTCAACAGAGTTTCAGCATGCAAATCCTCCATGGAAATGTGGGAAAAGTTAAGGATTACATATGAAGGTACAGACAAAGTAAAGGAGACAAGAATCGACATTCTTGTCACTCAGTATGAAAGATTTCAAATGCAAACAGGTGAGTCTATTACCCAAATGTTTAGTAGATTTACTGACATCACTAATGGCCTAGCAAGTCTAGGAAAGTCATATGAGAATGCAGATATGGTAAGGAAGATTCTCAGATCCTTGCCATCTTCATGGACGGCAAAGGTCACAGCTATCGAAGAAGCTAATGATCTTAAGAGAATGTCAGTAGAAAAACTCATCGGGTCTCTCATGGCCCATGAAATAAACATGGAAAGACTAGGAGAATCCTCCAGTAGAAAGAAGCAGTCAAATGCGCTTAAAGCTAATGGGGACTCATCAGAAGAATCCTTAGATAACAGTGAAGATAGCAAAGATAGTGATGATGAAGAAGCCATGCTCTCAAGAAGATTGCAGAGAATCTTGGCAAAGAAGAAGAAGTTCCAGTCTGGTAGGAGGTACTTCAAGAAAAACAAAGATCTCAAGAGACCAGATGGAAAAGATCAGAAGAGGAATGAGCCACTTTGCTATGAATGCAAGAAACCTGGACATATCAAGGCAGACTGTCCAATGCTAAAGAAAAATGATCACAAGAAGAAGGACAGCTCCAAGAAGTTCAGAAGATTCAAAAAGAAAGCCATGGCAGCTGCATGGGACAACAGCAGCGACTCAGACAGTGAGTCAAGCTCCAGCAGTGAAGAAGAAGAAGCCAACCTGGCTCTTATGGCAAATACCGAGGATAAGGTAACATCTGATTCCTCTTTCGATTCCTGTAATGACTCAGATTCGGATAATTTGGAAAGTGCATTTAATGAACTCTACGATAAGTATAAAGAAGTGTGTAAACTACTTAAGCTAAGCAAGAAAAATATCACATGTCTCGAAAATACCAACTCAGATTTAAAATCTGAAAATGAAGAACTAGAAAAACAAATAATTGAGCTTAAGAGAAGAAATGAACTATTATGTGAAAACTTAAAAGACAAGAACAGAAAAATCATTGACCTAGAAAAACAGGAAAGCTCAGATGATTTAAGAAAAACGGTAAATGAATTAAATGAAGAAAACAATACACTAGCAAGCACCTTAGAAAAGTTTACAAATGGAAAGAATTCCTTATTATTAAAAGGTGCTAGAAGATCTGGTAAGAATAAACGAGGTTTAGGTTACATACCGCCAGAAATGAAGAAGAAATAATCTATCCAGAAAAATATCCAACTCCTAAGTTCACTCCAGAACAAGATGTGGCATATAAAGCGAATTTTAAATACATAGTAAGAGTGACAATAACATCATGTTGTAATCACTGTAATAAGCTAGGACATTTAAAATCCACCTGTCCAACAAGACATAAGAAGTGGATAATAAAAAGTAAAAATAATGATACTGACCCATCAGGACCCAAAGGAACTTGGGTACCTAAATCTTGATGTCTTTATTTCAGGCTAACCTTCGAGCATCCAAATGGTATTTGGATAGTGGGTGCTCAAGGCACATGACAGGAAACCTGAAGCTTTTCTCCCATCTTCAAGATGAAGAAGGAACAGTCACTTATGGAGATAATGGAAAAGGAACTGTAGTAGGCAGTGGATCAGTTAACAGCAAAGGAAAAACAGTCATAGAAGATGTACTGTTAGTCAAAGGTTTAAAGCACAACCTCATAAGTATTAGTCAGCTGTGTGATAGAGGACATCAAATCAAATTTCAAGAGTCAAAATGCAGCATACTAAAGGATGGAGCAGTCATCTTTGAAGCAAATAGAGAGAAGAATCTGTACGTGCTCTACCTTGAAGAACTCAAAGAGCAAAATGTGTGTCTGGCAGCCAGCAAAGACAAATCAACCGATCTGTGGCACAGAAGGTTAGGCCACTGCAGCTTGGATGGCATGAGCAAGCTCAGAAAGAGAAACCTTGTGGAAGGACTACCGAAAATCAATGGTAAATTAGAAAGTGTTTGCAGACCTTGTGCTAAGGGAAAGCACACTAAGAGTTCCTTCAAGTCAAAGACGGTGGTGACCACCTCAAAACCCTTAGAGCTCCTGCATATGGATCTATTTGGGCCAATGAGAACTACCAGTCTTGGAGGAAAGAATTTCGGATTTGTTTTAGTAGATGACTACTCAAGATTCACATGGGTATCTTTCTTAGAACATAAAAATGACACTTTTGATATTTTGTTAGTTTCAGCAGAAAAATCCAGAAAGATCAGAAGTTCAGCATAGTATCCATTCGATCTGATCATGGTGGTGAGTTCCAAAATGAAAAGTTTGCTAGATTCTGTGATGATCAAGGAATTCAGCACAATTTCTCAGCACCAAGGACACCGCAGCAAAATGGTATAGCCGAACGGAAGAACCGAACTCTCTTGGATATGGCAAGAACTATGCTTTGTGAATATGAGTTACCAAGATATTTCTGGGCAGAAGCAGTCAACACAGCCAGCTACATTGTCAACAGAGTCATGATCAGGCCAATCCTGAAGAAGACTGCATATGAGCTGTTTAAAGGGAAGAAACCAAAGATCAGCCATTTCAGAACTTTTGGATGTCCTTGCTTTATTCACAACAACGGAAAAAGGGATATTGGTAAGTTGGATGCCAAATCAGATGAAGGCATCTTCATGGGGTACACCTCTAAACCCAAAGGCTATAGAGTATTTAATAAACGTACTTTATTGATTGAACAGTCTGTACACATTATTTTGATGAAACTAATCCCTCCTTGAGAAAGGAAGTAGAGAGTGATATCGATGACGCAGATGAACTGTCCAATAAACTGAAAGACACATCACTTGAAGATAAGGATGATCCGCCTCTGGAAGAAATGCAACAAGAAAAATTTCTCATGAATCTCTTCCAAAGGAATGGAGATACAAGAAAGATCACCCACCTGAAAACATTATTGGTGATCCATCGGTAGGGGTAAGAACAAGAGGTAACTTGATTCCTTGTGATTACCTCGCCTTTGTTTCTCAATTAGAGCCTAAGACAGTCAATGAAGCCCTAACTGACGAATCCTGGATAATAGCAATGCAAGATGAATTAAATCAATTCAAGAGAAACCAAGTATGGTCACTTGTTCCTAGACCATCAGACCATCCTGTGATCGGCACTAAATGGGTGTTCAGAAACAAATTGGATGAATCTGGTGTAATTCTAAGAAACAAGGCCAGACTGGTGGCTCAAGGCTATTGTCAAGAGGAAGGCATAGATTTTGATGAAACCTATGCACCAGTGGCTAGACTTGAGGCCATTAGAATGCTACTAGCTTATGCTTCTGCATTAGATTTAAAGTTATTTCAAATGGATGTTAAATCTGCATTTCTAAATGGTTTTATAAAAGAAGAAGTTTATGTGGAACAACCGCCGGGTTTGATGATACAGACTTTCCGAATCATGTTTTTAAGTTGCATAAGGCTCTATATGGTTTAAAACAAGCACCTAGAGCCTGGTATGAAAGACTTAGTTCTTTTCTCACAAAACATGGTTTCAATAGAGGTCAAGTAGATAGCACTCTTTTTATAAAAACAAAAGCCAAAAATATACTGTTGGTTCAAATTTATGTGGATGACATCATCTTTGGATCTACTGATGAATCCTTGTGCAAGTATTTTGAAAAGCTAATGCAGGGGGAATTTGAGATGAGTATGATGGGAGAGCTCAACTACTTCCTTGGACTTCAAATCAAACAAGGAAAGGAAGGAATTCACATCTGTCAAGCAAAGTACACCAGAGAACTGCTAAAGAAATTTGGATTTGAAAACACCAAGCCACTGTCAACACCAATGAGTACATCAACTAGGTTGGACAATGACAAGGATGGTAAGAAAGTAGATCAAAAGATCTACAGAGGTATGATAGGTTCATTACTTTATCTAACCGCAAGTAGACCTGATATATTATTTAGTGTATGCATGTGTGCTAGATATCAAGCCGACCCTAGAGAATCACATTTAATTTCTGTCAAAAGGATTTTCAGATACTTAGCCAGGACTCATGATCTAGGACTATGGTATCCAAACTCCTGTGATGTAAAATTAGTAGGGTATTCTGATGCTGATTATGCTGGATGCAAGGTAGATAGAAAAAGCACCAGTGGTTGCTGTCAATTTCTTGCAGGGTGTTTAATCTCATGGTCCTCAAGGAAACAAAATTCAGTAGCACTATCTACAGCTGAAGCCGAGTACGTAGCTGCTGGAAGTTGCTGTACACAACTCTTATGGATAAAGCAACAACTTGAGGATTTTGGACTCAAAGTCAAGAAAATTCCTCTGCTATGTGACAACACCAGCGCTATCAACCTCACCAAAAATCCAATTCAGCACTCCAGGACCAAACATATTGAGGTCAGATATCATTTTATTCGTGATCATGTAGCAAATGGCAATATTGAAATATCGTTTATTGATACAAATAATCAGCTAGCAGATATTTTCACAAAGGCCTTACCTGAAGAGAGATTTACATCTCTTAGAAGGGAGTTAGGCATGTGTATTTTGTGAAAAGATCTTCATTTAAAGCTGGTATAAAAATTCTCAGAATTTAAGAAGGTTCTCTCTCTCTCTCTTTCTGTGTCAAAATCAATTCAAAAGTCTCAGTTTAAGCGTTCCGTCCGATAAGTCATAGTTTTTCAAGACGGTCAACCTCGCTTGTCGTTTTCTGACGCCTCACCTTTTGGAGCATTTATTTTCTTTAAATCGATGCGTTAACGATTCCTCTTCCTCATTCACTTTTTCCCCTCCTCGTCCCGACGCATGAGCCGATGCCCTAGCGACTCTTGCCTCTACCCTCTGCAAATTTGAAGCTTCCATCTCCTTCCCGCGAAATCGTTTGAGGGTTTCCTCTCATCACCCTTCTCGTCACCCCTTCAAACCTTCTCCCACCTGAATCCATGGCCGCACCAGCTATTGCCGGAAGTGTGGGTGGCTACAGCGCCGAATACCTCTCCCCAGCGCAGGAGGAGCGTTTCACCTTTGTGAAGACAAAGCTCTGTGGTCACAAGGAAGTAGATGTTTCAGATCTGCAGAAAAATGGAATGAGCAGCCTCATTGAGAAGATCGACCAGATGAAGTGGAAAGGGCTTACCACTTGCTCAGAGGTAAGTTATCCGGACCTGGTAAAGGCGTTCTTTGTATGCTTAAGAACAGAAGAAGATGGGGCCCTCGTTTCTTCAGTCAAGGGCACCGTAATCAGAATCGACCAGGAATTGCTTAGGATGCTATTTGGAGTAAGCATATCGGGCTTCAGTGGAATTCATTCTGTAGATACCCAAGAAAAGGGTTTGGGGATTGTTGGGCCAGGGTTCAAGATGAGGGATGGCAAGCTAGATATCAATCAGTTAAGTGCCTTCAACCGCCTCCTTCACTTTATCGTTTGTCAGATTTTGGTTCCCCGAAGTGCAACCTTCTCCGCTTGCACTAAGGCTGACTCCGATCTGATGTACTGGGCCATTAAAAATGAGGAAATCAATATGGCCGCAGTGATGATGGAGAGAATGAAATTTGCCAGGGAGCAGATTTGGGACACTAAAAGCAAGTTGAATGTGTCCCTTCCCTATGCCCATTTACTCACCAGAATCTTCAGACACTTCGGTGTAGATGTCTCAGGGGCAGTTGTGGAGAAGATGGGCCAAGCTATCAGGTCCAGAAACTTAAAGAAGAGCGGTTTTTCAGTAGTCAATGGGGTCTGGTTCAAGGCTTCAGTTGCAGAAGGTGAAGGTCTCATTGGTGAGCCTTCAGTTACTCAAACCCAGTCAGAGGCAGATTCTGTGATGCCCGAATTGCCACTGGAATCAGGTTCTGTTCCAGTCATTGTAGAAACAGAGCAGGAAGGGCCATCTATGGCCAGAAATCAGTCAGAGGCAGCAACAGCAGTGAGGGCAGAGGAAGACAGGCCAGCTACAGCAGATCCAGTTGTGCCTCCTGTTGAAAGGAGAATTGAGGACATTCTTCCTGAAGACATCCTGCCTGTTATGGAGCAGTCTGTGGCATCAGGCCACATCTTTGTAGACGGTCCAGTAGAAGAAGAGCAGCAAAATCCTAAGGATAATTCAATGGAAATGGATGCTCCCTGTCAGGGGGAGACTGGTGCAGTTGCAGAAGATGCTCCACTTGAGGGGGAGCAATCCCAAGAAACACCAGATGTTGCACCTCCAGCCACCAGCGATCAGGAGGAAGACCAGAGAGAGTCTGAAAATTTGGATGCCAGAGAAGGGGAGACAGCTAGTTCATCAAGCTCTGATGAGGACAATAATCCACCTCCTCCAGCTACAAAGGGCAAAGAGAAAGATATAGCTCCTGAAGTACCCTTTTAGCTGATGCACCATTTGAAAGACAGGTCAAGCAAAAGATTATCATCAATTTAAAACCTGTGATTGAGAGGTTGGATGCTCAGGGTGAGCTGCTTTGCTCACTTCAGACTGATGTGAATTCCATCTTTCTAAGCCAAGCTTCAGCCCGCAAGGAATTGGTTCAGATTCGCTCTGCCATGACATGGTTTCATCAGGAAATGGGGACCATGAAGAATTGCTATCTGACATCCTTCAGGCAGTTGGAGCTCAAGCTCCTGCTCCTCCAGCAGCTCAGGAGCCTCACTCAAGTGTACCTGAGCCCTCCGGGCAGTCAGCAGCAGCAGCAGAAGCCCCAGCTGAAGAGTCAGGGCCAACAGGGCCAGCTGAAGAGTCAGGGCCAACAGGAGTCAGGGCCAGCTGAAGAGTCAGGGCCATCAGTGCCAGCTGAAGATTCAAGGCCATCAGGGCCAGTTGTGATGGAATCAGGGCCACCAGGGCCGGCAGTGTTGGATCCGTTGCCTCCCTTGCCTGAAGAAGTGGTTTCAGATCCTCCACCCCTTGCTCCCACTTCTACCAACACTCCCATTCCTCCTTCTCCACCCTCTAACTCCACAGCTCCACCTGCTCCACCTCCCTTCAAAAAGCCCAGATCCAGGCCCATTTCCTCTCCCACACCTTTTCCTCCTCATCCCATCACATCCTCCTGTTTCTTCTACTTCTCATCTTTCCTCTGCTCAAGAATTTGAGGCCCCTCCAGCATCCTCAGCTGGAGCCTCATCCTCTTCTGGTACATCTTCACTTCCAGAAGTAGGATCTCTCAATTCTGATGCATTTCTGAACCCCCCTGCACCTCCCTCCTTTATCACTATTATTCCTACAGATGTCCAAGTCGACTCACCCTTTCTTGATAAAATCAAGGATGAGTTTGAAGAGGTCATTCTTAAATCTGTGCTAAAGGTAGGTGACCACCTTTCCAAGACAGACTCTTCCAGTACTGTCTCCAAGAAACGAAAGCTTTCTTCCTCCACATCTCCTCTTTACCCTCCCTTGTGGTTTTCTCTTACAGTCACCCACAAGCATACCTCTCTGTACAAAGAATACCTTCAAAAGGTTGTCTTTGCCACTCTTCACAATCTTCCTTTTCTTAACCTCTCTGACCATTTAGATGTTATTCTTCCCTATACTCCTCTGTCTAAGGCCGACAAATCCAAAATCTTCTCCTCCGCCCACTCCAAAACTGAGGAGCAATGGGCTAAATCTCATAAAGATCTGTACAGTCGCTTCCTTCAGGCTAAGGCAGCAAGGTTTCCACCCAGGGATCACTCCTTGACCCTTTCTGAGTGGTTTCAGTTTCACCACCAGAACACCTGGGCTCCTGCCATTCAGAAGCTCATCAAGCTGGTCAGGCATTTCCAAACATTCAACAACTACAGGTATCTCAACAATTTACCTGAAGTTCAGCTCAGCCAGTTCAAGAGAGCCATCAAGGTCCTAACCCACTCTGAGCAGTCTGAGGAAATCAGAGTAGATTTTGCCACTCTTAATTTACCTGAAGAGATTTTCCTGCCTCAGATTCATTTCCTGATTATGGAATCTTCGGTTGGTTCCATCGTTTTGAGCATTTTGCAAGGGTTATGGGCAGAATCAAGATTCAGAAAGGCCTTCAGGTTGGTTTTCCTAGATTTCTTTTCCGGGAATACCATAGAGGGTTTGTCAACTCTGCTGTCCTTGCCCCTCTCCTCTCAGAATGTGAAAGGCTGAATGCCTCCGATTGGTCCAAGTTTACTCTCTGTCTGCTCAGCAGCTAGCACATCTGAATGCTGCTCAAGCCAGGGAAGGGAAAGCTCCTATCTCTCCTGCAACCTTCTTGGATATGAATTCAATCCAGCTGGTCTTTGATCCCTACCACGTTTGGGCTGAAAGATACAAAGTGTTTTTAGCTCTTCGCCAGGAACTCAAGGACAAACAGATTTTCTACTGTCACCATGGATCAGTTTCTTGCCTGTGCAAGTTTTGGTAAAACAATCATCACCTGCTCCTCCATGGATCCAGACGAGTATGACCTGTTTCTTACCAAGCAGCGCAGCCTCTATCTATCCAAGATGGCTCCAATCATGGGACCATCCTTCTCCATTGAGAGCGGTGCCTTTAGGCAATTCTTCAAGCGTCAGGAAGAGCAAGCCTGGGAAGCTATTTCTCATTATGCCTCCCTTCTCTCTCCTGCTTATTATTTGCCTGTACCTCCTCAATCTTATTGAATGGATTGTGCTCCTTCTCCTCATTGTCTCTTATTCTTTGTCTCTTTCCTTTTGCTTTTTGCTTAATGACAAAAAGGGGGAGAATGATTACCTACTTGTGTCTGACACATTCCTGAATCATGACTCAAGTACTTTAATTCATGTTTAATACTCAGTACTACTTAAATATTGATCATAGTTTTGTCATCACCAAAAAGGGGAGATTGATGAACAGTCCATCCCCATGTACTTTTAATTAATACTTGCCTATTTTGTGTGATAACAAAACACTTGGTGATAAACAAAACACTGTCAAAGTTCTCTAACCTTGTTTATCTAGCCATAAGCACAGGAATTACCCAAAGAAAGTCAAGCATTTGTGGTAAGTCTTACAACATCTTTTCTCAGAAGAGCCATAATCTTTCTTCAGAAGTTATAACGACTTGCTCATTATAACGACTCTGTAAGTTATCGTAACGACTTCTTCAGAAGTTATAACGACTTGCTCATTATAACGACTCTGTAAGTTATCGTAACGACTTCTTCAGAAGTTATAACGACTTGCTCATTATAACGACTCTGTAAGTTATCGTAACGACTTCTTCAGAAGTTATAACGACTTGCTCATTATAACGACTCTGTAAGTTATCGTAACGACTTCTTCAGAAGTTATAACGACTTGCTCATTATAACGACTCTGTAAGTTATCGTAACGACTTCTTCAGAAGTTATAACGACTTCCGTCACAAACGACTCTGTAAGTTTCATAACGATTTCTTTTGAGAGCTAAAACGAGCCTCTCGATTTCTTTGTTTGCCATGTTTCATAACGATTTCTTTTATCATCTGTTATAGAACGACTTGGTTGTGATAACGATTTCATAAGTTATCATAACGACTTCTTATCAGTCTACAGCAACTTGATCATAACGATTCTATCAGATTTTCACAACGACTGCATAAGTCATGTTTCCATTAATAAACGTTTTTCCTTGATTTATCTACGTTGAATAGTCAAAGTCGCATCTCGTCTGATTGACTGCCATGCATTTAATAAAGACTGAACGTATCTCTGCATGGACACAGAACATATCTTCCATTCTGGTGTATTCTCTGCATGCATCTTTTAGAACGATAAAGTATTACTACTATATTTGTGTCTATCTGCTTTGACGTTGATTGACATCTGGAGATAGTATAGCTGTCTACCATTAAAGCTCAACCTTGCAGAACCTTAAGGATGTACTATCCTACAACAAACACAGAAGGAACTACAAGCAAACTCAGAAGATCTTATCTCTTTGCGTGCTCCAAAGAACAAAAGACTGTTGACAGGAAGCTTCCACAAAACCTTCAGTCTAACGTACACCAAAGCTGTGAGACAACGGTCATCTCCTTGTCCTCATTCAAATCGGAGATACAAATACAAGATGAAGCTCGGAAGACAATCAATCGAGAAAATTCATTCATATTGAAGAGCGGCTAGAACTCTGCAGCTTTCAAGTCTTCAAATTTTCTCTAGAGCCAGAAATTCAGTCTTTTCGATCTTGGCTCTTAGCTCCCTGTGCTGTGAGAAGAAAAATTAAGGAAGAGCTAGTTTAGTTCTGAGAGAGTGCACTTTGTGTAGATCTTCGTCTCAGTGCTTGTAGCTTCAGATTGAGTTTTGTAAAAGCTTGATCTAGGGGCTAGTCTTTTCTCTCAAGAATTTTCTGTTTTCCCTTGTGTGTGAAGGAAGACCTGGTGGTTTCCAGGGTGGGTTATTCCCTTCGTGTGTGAAGGAAGACCTGGTGGTTTCCAGGTGGTGTTATTCCCTTCGTGGTGAAGGAAGACCTGGTGTTGCCAGGGTGTTGTGTTCCCTTCAGGGGTGAAGGAAGACCAGCTAAGCTGGGTGGTTGTTTTGTCCATAGGGGGACTGTACCCAGTTAGTGAAATCCTGAGGATTGCTCAGGGACTGGACGTAGGACTCCTAAGGAGAGGAGATCCGAACCAGGATAAATCTGTGTGTTGTGTGATGTTGTTGTTTTTACTAACCATTACTAATCCCTTTCAAGAACTCTTTATGTTTGTTTGAGTTCAGGTTTTTATCAGATAAATTTT